>JAIPMN010003941.1:0-16400 GCA_020650975.1 Apostichopus californicus | reverse complement strand
AAAACCGTTTTCTGCCAGCCCCACCCCCCCCCCCCCAAAGAGAGAATGAAAAAGAGGTATAAAAGTGACGTTGAACACATGCCAACGCGACGCTGTGTTTTTCGTATATTATAGGATGAGACATAGTTGCCTTACATAACATACAATATCGGAGTTATGTGTAGGCCTAAATCAAGTATACTTTTCGTTTGTAATCGAAATCCTTTTTATGTCGTATTACAATAGTTTTAGTATAATATATATCACGCTACAGAGCCTCACAGCGGGTAGGCTACTCTCATGGGATGATTACTAAAGAAACAACCTCCCACCCCCTCCCCCACCCCCACCCCCGCAAGAAAAGGACAAACAAAAACAGTTTACTTAGAGATACCCTCATAATAGGTTAACACCAAATTTTGCACGCTTTGAATGTAGAGTGAATTTGTGAGCGGCGTTGACCTCGAAGTCCGGGATTAAGGAAACATTTCATAAACACCAAGAGATGTTGTTGCGTGTTATCTTAACCCTTCCGTTTCACAATTCTCTAAAAGTGGTGACTGATCCACACCCAAGCCGTTGAATTCCACGCACTGTGCATCCTACGACCGCCATTCACATTTCACTATAAGAAAATCCTCTCCACAAAGAGGGGAGAGCCAAAAGCCCTTTTGGCGCTGCTATGCTTCACTTCATTTCAATGAAAACCCTCCCGAGAAATTCGTAAGCAGTTATCTGCAGCGACTTGAATACCCCATTGTATTTGCATAAGAAGCTTTGGTGAGGGCTAGCACAGTGTCGTCGCGGTGTAGTCTTCATGCATTAACAACTGTCTTGTGTTGCATTTCTCAACAGGAAAGTGTACATGAAGCAGCACAAGCACCGCTACTGTGGCAACCTACCCTTCCAATTGGATTTTCTGAAGAAACCAGAGCCCCTTTACCGATGTTTTGTGTTGTTTGGTATATCTTTTAACTTAACGAAGTTGAGCCAGTAAACTTTTCTTTGATGTGTCCAGGAAACCTAGAACATGGGAAATAAAGCAAGTGCCTCGGCTAGCTTCGACGTTGAAGCGTCTGCAAATGTAGAAGCAGGAGCTAACGGCGAAGGACCCGCCAAAAAGAAGCGCAAATTGAGTTTCAGTAAACTACTACCGAGAAGATCCGCCTCGCTCGCTCGTGAAAAAGGCAATGTCGAGGGCGGCAATGGAGGCGGTAAGCATGTCCGACCATTAAGTTACAGAGGCACGGCAGATTTAGACGCCGATGTCGAATTCAACTCACCAGATGCCAACATCTCCGCTGAAGTCACGACGCCGTCAGCCAGTGATGAACCACAGACAAGTGCGACAGCCAAAGCACGAGCCGGTAAGTTGGCAGCGTTTGACCGAGAGAGAAAAACAGTAAGACATCAAAGAAAATGCACAATAACATTTTATATATCTCATCTGAATTACACGTATAGTTATGTATGTATTTCATCTACTGACACAAAATATTCACTTTCAGTTCTATGTTCATATTATTCTTAATTAATTCCAAGTTTTTTAATCTTAATCGTCACTAATTGTTTATCAGACTAAAACAAGAGGCCATTGATGTACATTTTTGGTCTTCAATAGGGAATGTTGTCTGCAAGTCACCAAACCTCTTTACACATATTAGCAAAATACCGAATGGGCGTTTCCAAAATTTGCCTTTTCTGTAGAGCGTTCAGTAAAATGTTAGTTTTTGCATCGTTGCCAGTTCAGTGGTTGGAGATTGGTCAGTAATTATAGATGAAAATGTTAGCTAGCATAGCATCTGACATAACAAGTTCAATGTTTGATCGTTAGTAAGGTGTAGTAACAGGTGAAACATGTTTTTATCTTTTTGAAATTGTAAAGCTAAATGCCAGAGCCCAAAGGAGTCTCAATAAAACTAGCCTTGACGATTTATATCGTTCTTTGTGGTTGGGGCCCTTTCATTTAGCTCATAAGGTAAACCACAAAATTGGCTGTAGAGCGGTTGATTCGAATTTGTACATAAGTGTTATGCAGTCTACTCTATTTTAATGTTTCCCTAAGGATATTGATTGTAACCTGCTCTACTGAATTTGGCATTCTTGTATATATTACTGTTTATTAGTGGAACTTTATAAATACCCCAGCCATCCGCACCCCCACCCCCGAAAAACCCTCAGCAAAGGAACATATGTAGGCCTAAAAAAGTATACGGAGCATTACTAATCACAAGGAGTGTTTGTATTGTAAAGGTGGGGTGCAGTCCTCGGTTCAGTAGTATCATTATGTTAGTCGGTCTCAATGCAGTTAAAATAACTTGACGCTAGGTCGTTTGCAAATGCGTGGAATTTAGGCTTTTCTATAGATGAATAGGCTTAAAAGCTCTCAAACGTAAAAATTGTAAAGCAACCTCCGATTTGAAAATACTATGGAATGTACCTCCCGACAATAAGAGAACCTTCTTAAAAGGTTCGTATTTTGTTAATGTAGGCTATAGCTATGGGAAACTTAATGACAGAATTCATTATGTTGGTCTCAGTCAGTTCTCCTGAACAGTAGTAAGTAATTGTTCGCGTTTTGAAGTAAAATTAGCACCATTCACTATACGCCTTTTGAGTTTCTTCAAACTGCTGTTATACTGTGACGAGTGTAGGCGTTCTTGCACCATATACCGTCGCATGAACCGTCTATAGTGGTGTCAAAAAGGGAGAACAATTTTCTTTCATTTTCCCGCCTGTAAGGTCTTTGGTTATGACTGTGTCGGCAGTCATCGATTTGTTAGTTGAGGTCATCGGATTGATTACGTAATATCCAATTGTGCTACTTCTTGGGCCATCAGTATTTATTAAGCCCGCAATACCAATCCATAAGATGTCAAGGTTACAAAGCGTCTTGAGTAATCGTTAGTGTCTGGATATCTCATAAATAACACACTAATTTAAGAACATCGTAACCGCGTAACGTATGGAAAACTGCAAACAGTATGCAGTTTTACACCTCCTTCCCGGTACTGTACACATGTTCGTCCCTGAGAATACCCACTTCTGTAACTTCGGTGGGTCAAAAATTTACACTATGAGGCAACGATATACCATTTTAAGATATAAATTGTGGGCTTGCATATACCTGCATAACTTAGTTATATTGCGCACCTCTAGTTTGCACTATTCGGGACGATCACTTTGGTTTGTTTGTCAGTTTTCGTCATAGAATAACGACTTACTGAAGATGCTTAAAGTTGGCAAAGCCTGCTGAAATTGTGGCAGTTGCTATTTTTCCATTGCAAGGTTACATTCTGGTTTCATCTTATTTTGCCTAAAAAGTCGGACGTAATCACTGCAGCTCTCTGTAATCAAAGTTTGCCTTTTATGTGTTGTATATACACGTGGATATCTCCCGGATCACTTGGTCGACTTAAAATCCTTGTTTGATATGTTGAACAACTTGAATTGAAGTTGGGTACTCCCTCCGTGGCCAATCATCGTAAACATAGAAATAGGCTTGTAAAGTGGTGAATAAAGTAGATTTCGCGAAACCACGTAACAGAAGACATTACCGTACCATTGTACTTCTATGTAAGACCTCTTGTAACAGTTCAGATTCCTGACCAAAAAAACAAACGTCTATTCCGACTCCTAGAAGCCGCCACAAATAAAATGTTACGTAAATAAACGAAAGATTAGTACGCCTGGGCGAAGTTGAAAAGTTAGCCTAACCTGGTGGAAATTTAAAGGCCTAGCCTAATGTACTTTGGAGCTAGGACTCGCTAAAGTAGGTTACGATTGACATACTGTTCAACGCCCAGGGTTAACGTTAGGCTGGGCAAATGTGTTGTGCGGTTTTATGCACGTAACACTAACAAAAGCAACGATATGTTATTGTTAAATGATGTCGCCCATTTAACGTAAGGTTATTTCTAATACTGCTGGCTTTACATAAAAGCTGTAGTTCTGTTTTGAATTTGTTTTGTGATGGTACTAGACATTGTCTCACCGTTTGAATGTTGAAAGTATGTAAAGCCTTTGGCAAAAGTGATAGGCCTACATCAACTTTGCATAACACTAAATTTGAAGCAGTGAAGTGTCATACTTAGGCCTAGAAACAGTAGACTAGAGTGGTTTGATCATATAGTTGAAATGTCAGTTGAAAAGATCAGGTTCCCAAAAACATCAGTAACTGCTTCAGTACATGCAGGTCCAGTGTCCACAAAGATTGCTCCAGTAAGGATTCATAAGGGAAACAAGCAACACATACCTAATTTATATTGTATCGTGATCAGCCAGGGTGTTAGCAGAATTAAACTTATTCCAATCGTGGAGGGTTCTTTTCATGAGTGGGGGAAAATATGAGGGGAAAAAAGCACCCTTTTGGCATTTGATGTGGTGACCATGTATCAAATAATTTTTGTAACATAATTTTCAAATTTTATCACAGCTTAAAAAAGCTATCAAGATTGAAGTTGATACAATTTTCAAGATTTTGTTTAGCCTGTAAAACTAGTCATGTTTTTAAGAATAATTGGTCAATAAAGTACCAGGAAAGTACTTTGAAAGCTTTCTTCATTCTTTGCTATTAAATATGCTTCCAGGAATACTTTAAACATATACTGTACAGGAGCTTTAGACTTGGCATGTTATGGTTTGTTGTGCAGTCTTGAGCAAAATATACCAACTACATAGGCTTCAACCCATATGTCGATATAATTCATTGCAATTATGAAAGGTTTCTTAGATCAGTAATGCAGCATCTTGTAGTGCCAGAAAGGGCTTGTCGATAGTTCTTGTAAATGTTTTAAAGTTTGAACAGGACCTGAATAAGGCTACTTTAGGTAACATGTTTAGATTCCTGCCAGAGGCATAAAGCATATATGCGATGGTTACGAAGTGTGTGTGTGTGTGATATTTGTGTGTGAACTTCATACTTAGTATGTAGAACCAGCTTAGTGAGTGCAAGAACCCTATGGAAATTGATATAGGTCAGCATTTATTGAAGTATGTAAACATGTTAACTCCTTGTAACTCCTTGTAAACATGTTAACTCCAAAATTAAAGCAACAATTAATCTGTGTCAGTTCTACCATGCTAGGATTTTCTTTCGGTGAACGTAGTTTGCTCAATCTCAGTTCAGTGTTGTGAATGAGCCCAACATAAAATAGATCTCAAGTGATCTTCAACTAAACATATGTAGTCATCCAGGACATGAAATTTGCTTCAAGTAGTTCATGTGTTGGAAGCTTTAAACAGACTGAAGTGGCCCTTATCAGTTATCACACTCTGAGCTTCAAGGGGTCAACAAGGTTATCTCAAAATTAGCATAATCTCTTTGATTTATACTAGATGACTTTGGCTTTGCAAGTAAGTTGTGAAAATATTGCAGTGTATAAACAATGTCAAGTAACTCTCATTCCTTGATAATAATTATTAAGAGGATGGTTGGTAGCAGAGCTGATGGTTGCTAACTCAATGTGGTAAAAGAAACTGTCCATTTGCTCATACATCTACTGTATGTGTCTACTGTTCACCTAGGAAGACTGTTCTTTCTGGATATTGAAACATTTGGGAATACAAATTCTATACTGCAAAAAATTTACCAGAGAATTAATTGGTTGATGCACACAAGAGATGGACAGCTCCGATCTTTTCTGGTTCTCACTTAAATCTTGCCAGGACAAAGTTAACCTATTTAACATATTGTTAACATTATGTTCTATACATAAGTCAGTAAATGTAGAATTTTGAGCAAATAATATATGTCTGGTTAATATCTTACTGGAGGCATAAGGAATCCATGGGAGGGTGATGGGTTGAGAATGGTCAGTCTAAAGATGAGGTCAACAGATGTCAAAGTCTGAAAAGTTCTGCAAAATTTACTTGATACATATCTAGATCATATTTGTGGGGTACAAGAACCATATGGAGGTCAAAGATCACTTGAGGTCAATAGAGGTCAATGTCAACGTTAACAGTATAATTTGAAAGCATAGGCCTACATCTAACATCAAGCTATGTTGTACTTTGTATGTACTGTTTATCCACTTTAGTAGAAAATTCCTGCTGTTTGTGTAGGTTGGCAGTCATGTGAGGTCAAAATGTAAAACTTTGTGAACATAACTCAAAGCTAGGGTGACCTCCATACTTCATAGGTGTGTCCCTGTAAGTGCAAGTATCTTGCTGTTAATAAAAAGAGCCAAACCTAGAAAGTATTGTTTGTAGTCTTCTGAAACTTTTTTCCCAAGTGTTGCAAAGAATCTATAGCTGGTGCTGGCAAGTTAGTCTAGCATTGTATGGTTTTGTACGTATATAGAATACAATTTTTGCATGAAGAATACATATTGTAGATAGCATTACACAAGCTTAACGTTTATGGAAGTGGAAAGTACTACTTCCATGCTTGAAGTATCTTACTAATTGTTAACCTGTTAAATCAGAAAAATTCAGATATGATTGGGAGTTGTAAGGTTTAATACAAGTTTGTTGAATAACCATTAACAAAATAACACATTAGACCATGCCTCACCAATTTTGCTTAGCCAAACAAAAATAGATTGTATAGCTGTGTAGAAAACCAGAAATGATCCTTTCCAACTTCTTTTTTTGCCTGGTAATTGTAGACACCTAACCCATGAGAAGAGACTGAATCTTCTTTGTCTGCCCTTGGGTAAATATTTGCGTTCCCTTCAAAAGCAAACCACTGTGGTACTTTACAATCAGGGTCATGGCTTTTGTTAATAAGGTAAGCAGTGGTGGAGTTGATGAACTCTTCAAATATACAATAGAAAAATGTGTGAGAAGACAAAATTGACTGGTTTCGGCTGTGATCAGATGTAGCATTGTGTAGAGTGAATCATGGACAGTATGCTTTAACATTCATGAGGTTGTACCAAATCTTTGTCTAGACTGAAGAAAAAAGAAGAAAAAAAAGTTTAATTTAGAAGGCTTGGTTGACTTGCAGTGCATTCTCATTATCACTAATGTTGTGCAAAATGTGTTTATAATATTATCCACACAGTATTTTCACTTTGGGGAATTTAGTGCATTTGAGGTGTTGAATCAAGCTAACTCTGACAAAATTCTGTTGTGTGCTCTTACTCGGTGCCCAGGATGTTAAATTGTAAAAATTGGTACAAAACTTATTTTACTCTCATAAATTCCCATATATTTTGGCAAGATGAGTAAAAAAAAAAATTCATCCTTCAAAAATTTGTTTCGGTGCAAGTCGCCAAAGACTTGTACCACCAAATCACCAGAAACTTCTTTCAACCTGTTTTGATGAAAACGATAAGCAGTTATCAAAGAAACACATGTCATTAGATGGAACTTCAAATCGACCAATTGTTACAGAGAGTGGCCTCAAATGCAGTACATTTCCTCCAGCTGTTGGGTCATCACCACCACCAGGTGATTCAGTTATGATTAATAATGCATATAATATAATACATTTTTCTTTTGTCCGTCATTCTTTAATATGGTGCTGGTTCTTCATATGAACTAACTACTCCTTTTCTCTTTTCAGTCCTCTGACGTGGGTTTTGACTGCTGTTGGTCGGTGTGTGACATGCAGTGTAATGTGCATGCACCATCATTCAGTCAGTACCCACTACATGTCTATTCACAGTGTTGTCTTTTCACTTGTTCTCAGCTTTTTTTGCAGAGGCGGGCATGATGGCCCCTCTAGCTGTAGACGAGACTGCCACAGCTCAGCCAGATCTTGATATTGACACAAGTAAGTCAAAACCAAGAGAGCTGCTGCTGATGATGATTTGAGGTCTTTTTTTGTTTCAAATGTCGGTAAATTGATGGACCTGTTACCTTGACTGGGCATTGACTGCATTGCTTTTTGAAAGCAAACCCACTGCTGCAACCAAACACCTAGTAGATACAGTAACTGCAAAATTATCTACTGTTAACGTAGTAGATTCTTTATAGTACTAATGGTCAATCCAACTACTAAAACTAACTTCAATTAACTGTTCAAAAAGGTTTATGGGATCATAATTAATGACTAAAACTTTTTTGTTCTTTTTTTGTTGTTCTTTTCTTTCTTGGAAGATGTGCAGTTCCAGGGGTTAAATAGGGTGCGATTGCTTTGTGTGTGATATGTTGTGGTATTAGTCTTGACGCTCCATAAAACAAACTAAGCTGTCTGTAGTTATCAATAATATTTACTGACTTGAGGTTTGACCTGTAAATAATATTTGAGCAGGATTAAAGACAAAAGAAGCCTTGATAAATGAAGGATTACCGTCTTCTGATTCACTGTGAATAGCAGACTTAAACTGGTCACTGAATGTGATTACCAGGGGTAGAAAGGAATAATGTAGAAGGCTAAATTGCTGGGGTAGATGATGGATATCAAAACTCGGTCAAAATTGTGCTTCCTGCTCTACTTTAAACAATTGTTTTGTTATCAATTACAATTGCCCTGTATGGTTTTAACACTCTGAGTTTCATTCTCTTTAATTTTATCGTCCATCTGTGATTATTTGTCATTGATACATTTGTTCCATGCACTCAAGTTGTACCTATTTCATAACCATACAATCAGAATTATATATCATCAAAGTACAGTTTATATCCTCAATCCATTTCTGCCTTTATGCAGAAAATAACTCTCAAAATGTGAACATTGGCGCAATATAAATAAGCGTCGATGGGATCGTTTTTCAGATTTAATTAAAATTTGTGTTTGGTGTTTCAACATCTCAATGAAATGTTATTCAACGTCGGGTACAGTAATCTATACATGCAATATTGAGGTGAGTCTGACTATGTAAGAGGCAAATGTCATATTATATGTTCAGTTTGGTTACATGGTTTTGCTATATAAAGTATCTCTTTAGATTTCAAAGTGGTTGCCACAGTAGGAAGCCTTCCTTGTTCATAGAAAATGCTTTGATATGCTAAATTGTCAATTGCATCCATTTTTGAAAGGGACTTCTAGTGAAAAGAAATGAATTATTCTGCTATTTTATGAAAAAGCATTATCCAGAGTTTCTATTATGCGATCCAAATTTGTTCAGTGCGTCCGGTTTTTATGATTGTATCTGGCAACAGCAGAATGATCGTATTCACAGAAGTACCAAAGAAGTGCCTTGTTTCTATAATTGGAAATTAATATATCTGGACAAGGAAATCTAGCATTTTGTGGCCCATTCAAGTGGAGTGACATAGATGACATGAGAAAAATACCTCAATTTCAGATAATATAATAATAATTTCAGATCCAGTACTGATGATTTCAACTCTTCCGGAATGACCATGATCAATTCCAGGCAGAACAACTTTTTACAATTATTTCTAAGGAGGTTACTTGACAAAAAGTATTTTCCCCTTCTCATGATAATAGCCCCCGGAAGGAAAAAGTTCTTATGGCACACTGTAGGTTGTTTTTTCGACAGTGCACTTGTAGCATAAGTGACTGAGAGATGATAGATAACTGCCTCACAAATGGCAACCCAAGCCTATTCTATTAATTTGTCCAAACACAAGTCCACACAGATAGTATTTAAAAATCTATGAAACATTTATTTGATTTTGGATGTTTTCCCATGTTACCTCTGACATTGGGACTTACTTTTGCTGTTGTGTCTTTGACACATTTGCCTGATGGAGAAGGGGGGGGGGGTGGATTAGATGCGTGGATTGGGGCCTGCAACTCTTCAGCCTAGTCTCTGTTCGATAAGATACTGTAACACCCAATGTTATTGAATGTTAACTGAACTATTTAGTTCACTCCTCTCTCAGCTGTCTCTAGTCTTCTTATACTTGATCGCTAAAACATTTCTAGGTAGAACGAAAGTGAATGAATACTGTAGCTGTATAGTGGCAGCAGTGATGGCTTGATATCACTTGACAATTTAAAAGGCATATGAAAGACCAAGAGATTCTTTTCTTACAAGAAGAAAGCAAAACCAGGTGGGATTAAATTTAAATATTTACCTTTTTACACCTTTACATATATTATAGACTTTAGTTAAATTTATATTAAATATCATCTTGATTATTCAGGTGCAGAGGTTAGCGTTTCAGACCAGGTGGAAGCATCAATTGAGGCACCCATAGCTGCTCCTACCGTGGAAGCGGGCGTGGTAAGTCACCTTCCGACGTAACAGAGACAGTATATTAAACTTCATCTTTTGATGGATGTGAAATTAAGATGGGACATTGGCAAGCAGCTTTCCCAGCATTTGTTTCCTTGCAGAAGGGCAAAATGAATCTTTGCATTAAATTGTACTTTGTATGATGTAACATATCTCAATAGTGCAGCCACATTAGGGGTGTTTAATCTAACAGTTGGGGAGGAGACATACAGAGGAGCAGTGGGGACTCTGGGAGGCAGTGGGAATTGTGACTTTGATTTTGAGGAGGCAAACCACAAAGGTACCTCAACATTAAACTGTAGTATTTGAATGTTTTTTCTACAAAAGAGGAAACTTACTACAAGGTCACTTGCCAATGACACAAATAAAAAAAAGCGGACATATAAAAAAATTACATTTCAATACATTTGAAAAGGGGCACTTTGAGGATTGCAACATAACTGGTTGTCATGGTCCCCCCCCCCCAACCCTTCCTCAGCTCTGCTGCTCTTAGAATTCATACTTGATATCAACTTATGTGGATGCGTTATAGTTAGTAGAAGAATGCTATTGTTCTTGGTGGAGCTCATTTGAGGTCAGCAGGGCTCAAATTCTGAAAACCTTGTAAACACGATATCTCAAGAATGGAAGCTTGAACAGATCTTAAACTTAGCATGTGGAACATTAATATTTTGTTCAGGAAGCCTATTATTTGGATGCTGCTTATTAATGAGTAGGCAGGACATCATGTAAAACTGTATAATTGTTAATATCTCCATATGCTTATGCCTGGTTTATTTCATATTTTAAAGTTGCTGTTATACAGCTGGGATATGTGCACTGGTATGTCTTATTCATGGTATATGTAATTTAAATCAAGCATAAGAATTCTAAAATAAAAACTCTTCTTCTGTATGAAAGCTTGTATATACTGTAGATCATGTACACACTTGACTGTCACACAGATTTGTTCGGCAATATTTTACGGTGTATTTAATCATGTGAGCTACATTTGAAAGTAAATTTAAAACAAGATTTACAAGGGGAAAATCATGTTTTTCTTATGTCAAAGAGACGAAGGCTTAACGGTCTCACAAAGCACTGTCTTTAATGTGTTAGTGTAAATTGGTATGATTATCTGCATTTGCCAATTTATTTAAAAAGGTTTACAGAGAAAGAACATGTTGGTCTGATCTGTCAAATAGGCAAGTTTTGAACGGAGGGATGTTAACCATGATGACTTTGGCTTCTGGTTTGGCCAGAAGCATTAAAGGAAAGATTAACCCTAGCATTTTCACTGATGCATATGATAGGGAAGTAAATGATTCCACCCAAAGCTTACAGAAACATCTTTAATTTGCAAGATATCATCCGTTTCATGTTCCTTCATATGTTTGAAAAGAGGGCCTGGATGTAAGTCACAGAGCCACTTGTGACTGTGACTTGTGACTGGAATTTCATGTGTTACGTTATTTTCACCTTCAACTGTTTTCCTCATTGGGTGTAGTGTCTGGGATTTTCTTTTTTGAAATATCAAAATTTTACACATCATTTCCAAATTAACATTGATTTAAGGGGAAACAGTTGTCCTTTCATTTAGAAAAATGAGTAAAAATTATAAAGTAAAACAAAACATTTTTATCTAGAAGTGGCTCTGTGACATCAGGAATTGGAAAAAATAGCAGCTCTTGCTTGATCTGATACAAATATCGAAACCTTGTAACATGATATCTCCAGTTAGGAAGCATGGATACTTTTAATAGGCAGCATGTGAATGCATTATATGGGAAATATAAATTCAGTTGTTTCTAGTGTAGATCAAAGGTCATTTGGGTCACCAGCTGTCAAACATGATATCTCAAGGTAGGAATCATGGATACTTCTCATACTTGATTGTGCATACAGTACATTGAGTACAAGACCCATATTGTTTTTGGTGTTGTGTGTATTGGCACGTACAGTAGACTAACCTTTGTTGCCATAGTGTAATTGTATATCCAAATAGTGGATCAATACATATTATAAGAGCTATTTCTGGTGAACAAGCAGAAGTCTAGTGTAACGAAATCATAGACGCCTCCATACATTTTTGTATTCTGGTTTTTAAGCTATCAATGATTAATATGAATTTTTGGTTTGTGAAAGTCACTTGGGGTCAGCAGGGCTCAGTCTTAACAATATGTGTAAACATAACTCCCAAATACAAATTTGACATGAAAGTCATGCTGGGTTAATATGGAACCATGTTGAGGCAAAAATAATATTTACTGTGGAGACCAAAAGTATAACATGCAAATTGGCCTCAGTCTGAAATCCTTGTAAAACATATAGTTTCTTACATGGTATGTAGATCCTCTAGCCAAGTATCAGAACCCTCTTGTTATACAGTATGTGGTGGTCAAGATCGGTTGGTGTAAACAAGTCTGAAAATCTTGTCTTGATAATTCCAAATGGAAGTCTCGGTTATTGGTTATGCAGACTGACCATAGTAAGTACAAGAACCATGTACCTTGCTATTCATGTGGAAGGTCATTGCAGGCAACAGAAGTCAAAAGTTAGAACAAATTTATCCAAGTAGAAGCAAAACTAATCAAGAAGAAGCAGTAGCACTGCTCTACAGTACTGGAAGAACCTTGCTGATAACTTAATATCAGCAATGGTCCAAAACTTGTTTATCCCAGGTTACTTTTGAATGTTCTAGCATGAAATGTGGCAATAAATCACTGAGCCCATTAGTTTTCCAGTTATAATTTACTTTCATGTTAATGTGTTTTATTTTTCGGCAGTTTGCAAAGCCACGCTCAGTACCGGATGTTTCTGCTTCTGCAGAGATTGATGTGAGGGGCCCCTCTCTCTCAGTGGATACACCAGAAGGTGGTACTGGTGCAGAGGCATCTATTGAACTGCCAAGTGTAGATTTGAACATTGGAGCAAAAGACAAGAAAAAATCAAATACACTCACAAGACTTTTCAGACCTCGAAAGAGAACGTCAGATGAGGCTAACTTGGGTGGTGATGCAGAAGCAAAAGGTAGTGTTAACGTTGCCGTTCCAGACGTTGATGCTAGTGCTAAAGTGGATGTTCCAAAAAACAAGAACCTGAAAAGAAAACGAGATAAAAGCTCTGGAGGTTTCAAGCTATTTGGTAACTTCAGTTTTCCTTCAAGAAAGTCAGATGACAATAAGAAAAGTCCAAATTTAGAGCTAAGTGGTGATGTTAAGGCACCAACATTAGAAGGAGATATAGAAACTCCATCAGTTGACATTGATGTACATGCACCAAAGGTGGAAGGAGATGCAGATATTTCGGCTGATATTCCCCAATTGCCAAGTGGCAAAGCAGAAGCACCAGATCTTTCAGGAGGTATTGCAGGAGGAGTTGATGCAGAGGTGAAGGGACCCAAAGTAAATGCTTCAGGGGGTGCAGATGTTGATCTTGATGTCGGATTGCCAGCTATCAAAGTGAAAGGAAAGAAAAGAAAAGGCCCAAAGAAGAAGAAAGGTAAATTGGGAGGAAAATTTGGTTTAAAGAGAGAAGGTTCCTCCTCTTCTTCATCATCATCATCAGATTCAGATTCTGATAATGAAACCAAAATAAAACTGAGAGGAGGACTCAAAGGACCTTCTCTCAAGGGTGGTGCAGATGTAGAAATTCCTAGTGGCAAGGCTGATGTGAAGATACCAGGTGCAGCTGTTGGTGGTAATGTGGATGTCAAGTCTCCCACAGTTGACATTGATTCTCCAAAAGTATCTGGTGATGCAAATGTGGATATTGACTTCAAAGGGAAAGAAAAGAAAAGTGCGAAGGGAGGTTTTGGTGGTTTCAAACTGCCACAATTTGGTGGGGTTGATGTTGATGGTCCTGATGCTGACCTAAAGGGTGACTTGGATGTATCAGGGGGTGTTGGTGGTGATGTAAATGTGGTACTTCCAGAAGCAGATATCGATGTGAAAGTGGACAAACCAGATGCAGATATAGATATTAAAGGCCCGGATATCTCTGTAGATGGACCAAAAGGAGATCTTGACATAGATGTTGGTGGAGGTGCAAAGATTGATGGCCCTGACATGGATCTTGGTGGTGCAGATGTATCAATTGATGCAGGTGCTGACATTAAAACCCCAGATGTTGATATTGATACACCTAAAGCATCTGGTAATGTTGATTTGGATATTGACTCTCCCGAAATAAATGCTGGTCTTGGTGGAAAAGGTAAGGGAAAGAAAGGCAAATTTGGTTTTAAAATGCCCAAATTTGGCAGCAGAGGTAAAGGAGATGCCAAAAAACCAGATATCAAGATCAAAGGTAAGGGCGGAGTAGATGTTGACTTTGATGGAGATGTGGACTTGCCAAAAGCTGATATCTCTGGTGATGCAGACATTGTAGTACCTGAAGGTGACATTGATGTCAAAATTCCAAAGCCGAAAGGAGAAATAGATGTATCTGGCCCGGATGTATCTGGTGATATTGGTGTGGATGTCGATGCTGATGTTGATTTCCCAAAAGTGTCAGGTGATATTGATGGACCCGATGTTGACATTGATGTGGATGGCAATGGAAAAGGTAAAAAGGGATTTGGTTTTGATTTTGGTTTTGGTTTTGGAGGTTTCCATTTTCCTCATTTTGGAGGAAAAGGCAAAGGGAATGCTGATATTGATGTGAAAGGTCCAGATGGAAAGATTGATGGAGATTTGGATGTGAACTTGCCAGATGCAGATGTCAAAGTGAGAGGACCAGATGTTGATCTCCCAGCTGTATCTGGTAGCTTGGATGTAGATGGTCCAGATGTGAAAGTGGATGTCAGTGGCCCAGATGTCTCTGGTGGAATTGGTGGGGATGTATCAGGTGATATTGACTTGGACAAACCAGAAGCTGATTTGAAATTGAAAGGACCAGATGTGGATGTAGATGGTCCAGATCTGGATCTTGATGTCAAAGGAAAAGGCAAGAAAGGTGGGTTTGGATTTGGGTTTGGAGGCATACATTTACCAAAGTTCAAAGGCAAAGGAAAAGGTGGGATTGATGTTGACGGTCCTGATGCTGACCTGAATGGTGATTTGGACCTATCTGGGGATGTTGGTGGTGATGTGAATGTGGTACTTCCAGACACTGATGTCAATGTTAAAGTTGACAAGCCAGATGCAGATATAGATTTTAAAGGTCCATCTCTGTCAGGAGGTATCGGTGGAGACTTGTCAGGAGGGGCAGATGTGGAATTGCCCGACGCAGAAATCAAGTTGAAAGGACCAGAAATTGAGGGGGATGTTGACTTGAATCGACCAGATGTGGATGGTCCAGAGCTTGATCTTGATGGCAAAGGAAAAGGCAAGAAAGGCGGATTTGGATTTGGGCTTGGTGGCATACACTTACCAAAGTTTAAGGGCAAAGGAAAAGGTGGGATTGATGTTGACGGTCCTGATGCTGACCTAAAGGGTGACTTAGACCTGTCTGGGGATGTAGGTGGTGATGTGAATGTGGTACTTCCAGAAACTGATGTCAATGTGAAAGTGGACAAACCAGATGCAGATATAAAATTTAAGGGTCCTACTTTGTCAGGAGGTATTGGTGGAGACTTGTCAGGCGGGGCAGATGTGGAATTGCCCGATGCAGAAATCAAGTTGAAAGGACCAGAAATCGAGGGGGATATTGACTTGAATCGACCAGATGTGGATGGTCCAGAGCTTGATCTTGATGGCAAAGGAAAAGGCAAGAAAGGCGGGTTTGGATTTGGGCTTGGAGGCATACATTTACCAAATTTCAAAGGAAAAGGTGGGATTGATGTTGATGGTCCTGATACTGACCTGAAGGGTGACTTGGACCTGTCTGGGGATGTTGGTGGTGATGTGAATGTGGTACTTCCAGAGACTGATGTCAATGTTAAAGTAGACAAGCCAGATGCAGATATAGATTTTAAAGGCCCGGATCTTTCAGGAGGAATTGGTGGAGATCTTTCAGGTGGAGTGGATTTCAAGGGTCCTGATGCCGACATCAAGTTCAAAGGTCCTAATGTTGATGGTGATATTGATGCTGATGCCAAGTTGAAGGGTGATATTGATGCACCAGATATGAACATCGGAGGAAAAGGAGATATCAAGGGCCCTGATGTAGGCATAGGCTTATCAGGGGGTCTTAAAGGGAAGAAGAGAAAGGGCAAAAAGAAGAAAGGAAAATTTGGATTTGGTTTTGGCATTGGAGGGAAAAAGAGTGGTACATCTTCATCGTCTTCCTCTTCTTCATCTTCTGACTCTGAAGATGAAGGTAAACTAAAACTGAAAGGTGGCTTCAAGGGTCCTTCACTGGGAGGGGGTATCTCTGTAGATGGACCAAAAGGAGATCTTGACA
>JAIPMN010003940.1:0-30250 GCA_020650975.1 Apostichopus californicus | reverse complement strand
GCTATCCTCAGTAAACAAGCACTAACAGTGACCAGAATAGTCTAAAAGATGCCAGCAAGTAACATAGACTAGCCTAAGATAGGATAAACAAGCTAGGACCCTACAATATAAATACAACTGACTTTGTACATAATTCTGTAGAAGTGCTGGGACGTCAGTAATTTGTTCCACAATGGCTGTAGTCAACTCGTACTCACCGATTTGAGATGATCAATGATAATCTCTGGCCTGATGTAAGAGGAAATCTAGTTCCAAATAGGTTAATTACAAGTAACAGTCATTACTTTCATAAATGTAGTAATTAGTGAAGTATAACAGTGATTTATCAACTACTGTTGTTCAGAACTGTTGCAACAGAAATGCATGAGGTTAATATATCTGGTTCGCGCATGTCTTTGCATGGCAGGAAACTTTTTTTTTTCTTTCCTCAGAACAGTCTTGTAATTATGTAGACTTGTAGATACATTTCATGAACTTGGTAAAGCTCAACATCACATGTCGGATATTTCTCAACATTGGTTATTATTCTTTTTATAGAGCGATTGATATCAAAGATTTGAAAATTTTGGAGATAACTGATGGACTTGTTCCACCACACAAGAAAGAAAATGTCAACCCTCCCAAACGAGACAGTCGTCACCCAAGCGAGACGACCACAGGAAAGAAGAACGGAAAACTCGATTCCTCCGTTAGAAAGTCTCATTCCAAGTCTCCAGTAAGACATGGTAATCCTCAAAAGGCCGGTTCAGTTAGTGCCGGGAATACTCCACAGAAAGCAGAAAAAGGGAAACAGAGGCAGTCGGCATTCCAGTCCCCATTGAACAAGAGGCGGGAGAATAGATCTGATGGAGAACATCTGGAGGAAGAAATTCACCATAATGACTCATCGATACCCAGATCCAAGTCCTTTACAAGTCCATCTAGATCTAACAGAAGAGCTAACACCCCTGAGAATAATCATCGCAAGAAGACAGTAAATGGAAATGGTGCTCAGTTTGTGGTCGGGGGAGATTCTACTGATGAGGAAGTCCCATGGAATGATCGCAGCAGGAGACGGAGAAAGTCTGGTGAGTTTTGGTCAGAGGTCATTCAGTTAATATCATTGATCAGACCTTCAACCCCCCCCCCCTAAAAGAAAAACAGAGCATCTAAGTATTGACACCATTGACCCCCCATAAACATATCTCTGCCCTATTTGATTACTACATGGAATATCAATATACACTGAATAAGAATCGGTAGACCTGCATTAACAAATTTGAACAAATGACAAATTTGACAATATCCTAAAACTTATATCACTCTCCCTAACTTTGTGAAGTCCCTTTTACCTCCAAAAGACCATCAAATATTGAAATATATAGTTGAAGTTCTAGAGTATTTAAGTTACTTCTCAAGTCATAGAAAATAATAATTACAAAAGCAGAAGAAGTTGTGACTCTGGCCATGTGTTTTCTGTCACTGTGCATTACCTACCTTGTGACATGACTTTGAATTGGCCCCCCAAAAAAGAGAAAACATTCATATCATCAAGTGGGCCCAACCACAATTCCAAGTATTAAGGCCATGTGTTTTTGTTTGACAGTGTGCATTACCTACTGTGTAACATTTACTAAAAAATGACCACAAAAAAAAACCTGTTCATTCCATCAGGTGGTCCTAACAACAATTCCAAGTATCGCTCGTCACCCCTGAAAATAGAAGGGAAGCGTCGTTCTTTTCACCAGATGAAGAATGAGGAGTGCTTTAGTGCCCCAGTGGAGAGCTTCATGGATGATTTTGACTTTGGAGAGAACTTAGCCCGATTTGACAAAGCTGCCGTGTTTGAGGAGATAGGCGCGATGAAAGATGGTCCTCCGTTCAGAAAGAAAAAGGAACAGTATTTGCAGCCTCACGAAAATGTCCTCGACGACGATGAAGTTGAGAAAGAAGAAAAATCCCATCCAAGTGCAACGAAAGATGGCTATTACTATTTAACAGGTACCAATTGATGTAACTAGGTGAAAACTTCCTTGCAGGAGCTACACGACATCTTACTGACTGTAGATTAACTCAATACTGAAACTTGTTATCTTTAGCTGGACCTGAGATGTCCATCGCTGTATGGTTTGTATACTGTGCTGTGGGTATTGACCGCAGCTGTATGTACTGACTGTACGCTAGTGTCTAATTACCGACAGTAGCAAGCTGTGTGTGTATTTTCTGAGATCGATGGTGGTGTCTAACACTTCTGTTACACCTCATTCGAAACCAGGTCAGATTACCAGCATTAGACGTTTCTTTTTGCGCGAGTCTTCACACCCTTTAAAGGTGCATTGTTGGCTTTCAACTACTGGCATATCAAAATGAATCTTGTACCTATGTTCATTCTCTTAGGCTGTTTAGTGACTAGTTTCCAAACCAATATAAGTCACTTCAACGATAGGAATTTGACCAATGGTGCTTCCATTGGTGCTTAAGGATATCCGTGTAACACCGAAAATACAAACATGCTGTGTACAAAAAATGGATACCTCGTCATTCATATGGTAATTTCACATATCGTTTATATTCCTTCGCTGATAGATAGCTATTTTGTTAATGTCGAAGCGTGAAATATTGTTTTATTTGCAGAGAATGAACAGAAGGTTCCCGCTGTCTCTCCGGGTGATAGGGCAGCCATCTTTAAGAGTTCTGAAATGGCTGGTTTCAGCCGTGACAGTAGAACTGCAACTGTTGGGCTCTGCTGTGCACAGCTTGTGCTTGGCCTAATTGGAGGTTCCCAGAGGTACCATTTTGTTTTACTCACATAGGTATATGTCAATTTGAGTTGCTAGAAACTGGTATAAGTCCAAGCAAATTGACTTCTACCGATTTAATTCGACATATCATCGATTTAAACTTATAGATGTCGATTTAAATTGACAAATACCGATTTATTTTACATATCATCGATTTAAATTTGTATATGTCGATTTAAATCGGTATATGTTGATTTAAACTGGTATAAGTCGGAATTAAATTGGTATATGTTGATTTAAAATGACAAATACCGATTTAAAATGACATATCATCGATTTAAACTGGTATATGTCAATTTAAATTAAAACAAGAGGGTCTATAGAATAATGTGAAATGCTTGTTTTTAAGTGGCAGCTGACCCTGTATGGTTGAGACACTTGCGACTGTAATATGTACTAAATGCAAGCTGAAATGAGGGAGGTGTATATTAGAAAGCAAGATATTAACTTTTAATTTGGTATTCTTTCACACTTTCATGCAACTGCAGTAAGACACTTTGATTCAATGAAAGGTAACTCTTTGTTCACTTCTAAGGTACTTTATGCCAAATGTTGGGCAATTTATGGTCCAGTGTTAGGCACTGTCATTCACTTATTTGGTACATTCACTCGCTGGAACTAGCCTTCAACGGGCAATAATAGCAGTGACGGTTTCTGTAAGTAGCTGAAGATATTAGGGAACTGAATATTATTTATGGCCATTTATGCACTATTTAATTAGTTTTTGAGGTTTTGAGGCATTAAATCCTTTTTGAGAGACTAAAGCTTCTGAATACAATGACCCCTTACGAATCTTTGTGTTTCTGTAACAAATTTGTCTCACTTGAAAAGTGCTAGTACTAAAGTATGTTAGGGCTCTCAACAAATTATTCCTTAAGTAGTAGTCATGTTTTCAACTTTTGCCCAGCATTTATTCTTGAATATCCTTTTCTTGACAGGTTTAAAGTGGGGAACAAACATCAGAAACCTACCGTGGTGCTGCTGTGTGGATCACACACCCAGGGTGCTCAAGGTGTTTCCTGTGGCCGTCATATCAGTCAACATCATGCAAATGTCATCGTCTGTGTACCTGGAGAAAACAAGTTGAATTCTGAGGTCTCTAGAGAGCTGCAGCTATTTCGAGAAACAGACGGTGAAGTTATACTATCACCACAAAGTACGTAGCTGATTCATTTTGAGTTACTAAAAATTACAAAATTAAACTTCCCCTACTGTAGTTAGGCTGTTAGCTTTCTGGTGGCTTAGGGTCCATCCACACAAGCTGCTTGTATATGCCAAAATCTGTTATGAACAATTGGGTAGTGCTATTAAAAATAGATCAATTCCTTTATTTTCCAAATTTATGACTTTTTAAGTCACTATTTCAATTGACTGTTATGAATATTTTTTAAATGTGTGATGCTTACTTTCTGCATATCTCTCTCTTTCTCATTAGATCTCCCAGCCTCCCCTGTAGATCTGATCATCAGCGCTCTGCACAGACCAGCTGCCAACTTGGAAAATGACTTTAGCAAGTCTTGTATCAGATGGGCTACCCAGAATTCCAAGGCCTGCATCTTGAGTCTAGATCCGAGCAAGCATCAAGACTTCAACAGCAAGTGGAGTATATTCGTTGGATTACCTCTGCATGGCAGTGCAAGCTTGGGTAACATTTACTTGTGTGATCCTGGAATTCCAAATAAATTCTACAAAAGTCTCGGGCAGGAATACGTGGTCCCCTACGGATCTAAGTTTGTGATCCCGTTGGAAGACACATGAGGTTCTCTGACTGTAAGAAGAAGGCTGAAGCAACAGAATGCAAGGAGAAAGTGTAGTTGACTAGGGCTTGCCCGTGTGCAGGTAGGAAATGTCAGACTGTCATGGTTGATAGGTTTTCTTCCAATTCAAGCCTTCCCTAGCAAGATAAAATGATGGCGATACTCTCTCTCACCTCCCCTAAAGCTTATTTCAGATGTATCTCAAATATTCTGATAAGTTTAATGATTTGCAGAATTTGGGGAACTCCTTATTGTATGTCTAACATCCCAATTTGCAATCTTAAAATCCGGTGAACTGCTGCAGAAAGATCACCAAGCCAAAGAATACTGATGAGTTGCCAGGTGTCATTTTTTAGTTTCGATGATTTTCGATGAATTGTAACCTTTGAATGAATGATGGCGTATGTGTGTATCTGTGTGTGTGCATTTGTGACGCCTAGCTTGTAAGGACGATATCTGAAGAAGGGAAGGTCGGAACAATGTCATATTTGGTGTGTAGAGGTACGACACTGAGTACAAGAAGCCTATTGTTTTTTGTGGAGGTCAATGGTCATTTGGGATCACTAGGAGTCAGATTATGAAAACCTTTTAAACACTATATCTCAAGAAGGGAAGGTTGGGCAAACCTCATATTTAGTATATAAATGAACCATATTGAGTACAAGTAGCCTTTTGTTTTTGGTGGCGGTCAATGGTCATTTGGGGTCACCAGAGGTCAAATTGTGAAAAACTTGTAAACATGATATCTCAATATTGGAATCTTGGGCAGATCTCATACTTGGTATGAAGAAGTATAACATTTAGTAAAAGAAGGCTATTGATTTTGGTGGAGGTCAAAGGTCATTTGAAGTCCACAAACACCTAACATTTACTTCACTCGCCTCTAACCTGTCTCTCTACACTAACGCACCTACCTAAACATAATATTACAAGGGAAGCTTGGACAGATTGCATATTTGGTATGTAAAATTGTACCACATTGAGTACAAGAAGCCTTATGTTCTGAGAGGAGGTCAATGGCCGTTTGAGTTCACACAGGGTTAAATTGTGAATACCTTGTTTTACACAATATTTCAACAAGAACAGATGTCATATTTAGTATGTTGATGTATCACATTTAGTACAAGAAGCCTGTTGTTGAGGTCAATGGTCATTTCAGGACAGCCTGTGCCATTGTGAATTTATTATTTGTCACATAACACTGCTTTCCACTGTATTACTAAGATCAAGTATGTTGTACTCCCTCACTTTACATTACGTCAGATTCACGAAGATAACTGCCCATGTTACATCATCGAAACTACGATGCATTTTTGCATTGTTTTTTTTTTATTTATGCCTTATATGGATAAGCAACATAGTCATTAGAAACATTCTTATGAGTCAGACAAACCAGGTTGTAGTAGGTCTGTCAACACCCTGTTGATACCAGTACCTTGTCATACTCAGTTCCAACAAGAAAATACCAAAATATTATCTTTGTAATCTTGTGTGGTCTTGGACATTTGTCAGCGTTTTCCTTTTTCTTTTCGATGTTCTTGATGACTTTTGGAAAATTGTTCTTGTTAGTAGCTATTTATAATATGCTAAACAGATAACTTTGCCAGCTACACAGAATTCTGACTAGCAGGTCACTAAAGCATGCATCTCATGGCCTTGATTAGGAAGGAGTTGGTCAAGAAAGTGAGAAAAAATAAAGACATATTCTAATGAAAATCAGGTTTGCATGAATGCAATATCATATTACTCATCGAGTCTGGAAACTTTGTTATGCAGAAAGAAACTATTATTATTTACTACTATTACTTTTATTATAAAACTATTATGTCAAGAACATCTTATTAATGATGGCCTTGAGTGTGGTGTCAGAAATGGAAAAAAGAAGTTTTACTCAGTGTTAGGAGAATGAAAACATAATAAGGTGCTACCCCTTGAACTGAACAACCACCCTGCACGTCTGTGTGTGCAAGTTCATCGAGCATGTGCGCATGATGATGATTCATGTTTGATTCACAGATCTGTAAGCAATGGAGATTTACGATATGACAGCGCCCTCAGTATAACCATGTTGAGGCCCCGTTGATTCAAAATCTACTTAAAGAAACTTTGATGATTGAGGAACCCTCTTATATGAGATTAAATCCTGTAAATGTTATCAAAATGTCACCAGTGCAAATGAACTGCCTACAAAATTATGTGTTTTCAACATAAAACTTGTTCTTTCCATATTAACAAATTGCTATGAAACAGGTCAAAGTTCATATAAATGTCTTAGCTAGCATTTTAGAGAGAAAGAGTCTTTGTGTAGTTAAGTTTTTAGAAGTATGCAAATGTTGTTTTGGTTTTGTTTTGTTAGACTCATTTAAGTGATTGTATATGTAGAATATATATGTTATCAAGTTCCATTCTGTCATGTTCTTTTACAAAGGAATATGCACAAAGAAAAGACATTCCATATTGTTATTTTTGTGAATGATTTATGTAAAGTCATTAGCTTATCATCAGTGATGTAATGTACATATGTTGTCAATGCTCTTTTCATTGTGAACATTTCAAATTCTTACTGTATGTGTGTATAGTCGTTTCTACATACCCTGTTTACTTTGTTGTCTCCTTTGAGAGCTTTTCTTTATTTTGAACATAAAAATAATTTCTATCCATTATGATGAGTTGTATCTACTGTCCATCTTGACTCTGATTGTGCAGTTCACAAAGTGTGAAAAATGAAACCTTTTGCCAGGACAGCTAACTCCATTTTTTTTTCAGTTTGAGAAAACTGCCAAAGAAACCGAAGACTCGTACATTTATTTCTATTTTCCAAAATACGATGCCCCACATGTGCTAGACAGATCAAAGGAAACTACATATTTACCAACTTTTTCTTTTATAATTAGTTGCTTTCGACAACTTCCATCTTATACTGTTATTTAAAGGCTAAGAATCATTTAATATAGTGAAAGAATTTTTGCAGCAGATTTTCACTGCTGCTACTATTAGCATTCTCAAAATTTTAAGGGACTACAAGTTACATAATTTTGGGGGTGTATTTATGGTAATGATAAATATATCATAATTGGAAAACACTTTCACTGCCCTGCTATAATTTCTGTGCTGTTTTTCCTTCATATTATACTTAACGTATTGTTACTTAATTTTATTGGCTACAAAACGTTGGTATAAGTAAGGTAAGACTATTATTGCCTCATTGCCCAAAATGTGGATCTGGGGTAACAGCTAGATTTTTGAGGATCATGCTAGTGGATGATATGAAATAATTTTGCTTTTCTTATGAAGGTACAAGTCAATTATCAAAGAAGAAAAAAGCAAATATTTTCATGACAACTTTTCAGTTTCTTTTATGTCTACTTTACTTTAGGTCATGGACAATTAAAACAAACACTTTGAATGAAAATATAAACAAGAAGGTTTAATATAAAACAAAAGAAAATCTTACTAAGTTTCAAAGCAGCATCACCAAGTCAAGTAAACCAAAAGATGGTAAAGTTTCCACCAATGGGTGGGTATTTTACAGATAGTTATTACATGTGATAAAAAGGGGTATGGTATAATGTAATATTGAGGATCGAATCAATTTCATAAATTAGTAGCTCATTAATATTCATTTCTTTTAACAATGAAGAAAGGCGTCTTCGTTTGATCAAGCGTTAACTTATATGTTATACTCCGTAAGTTTTGGCAACCAAATGCTACTTCTTAATGATGACATCACAGATCCTCCAACTATGATTGTTTCTGTGAAGCTGCTGATGGGTTTTTCTTGCAAAACTAAGATTACTCAGTCAGAGGAGCATTTATATGAAAGGTAGGGACACTGTATTAAGATGTGTGGTTTCCAATTCTCTATGTTAGCAATTTACTTCTTTTTCTTAAGTTCAACTTTGTCTCTGTGACATGACCTGTTTAATTGCTGCAGTTGGAGAAACTGAGAACCCATTTATGTTTATCTCTCATCCTAGTTTTTTCTTCTTTTTAAATGATCATGTTAGGTTAAAATATGTTTGTGTATTCTTACCATTTCAAATGTGTTTTTTTGTAGATACATTTTGTCGACATGATGACAGTTTGATAGAATGCTATCGGACGCATCATAATTCACACAATGGTTAAGTCTACCAACCGTCCACCCTTTGCGTGGCTACGTTTTCTTTTGGTGTTTTTTTCTCGTTTTTCTTCTGCGTAATATTTTATCACCTTTGTCAATTTTTCACAAGGATAATTGATTATCTATATCCTTTGTACATTCATGCAAACTGCTGCTCAGATTTGTGTAAATATGAGTCATAGATCATAGATTCCTGTAAGAAAGAAATGTATTTGTTCTTGGCTTTGTGTATGGATGCTGGATTTAGTGTAGGTTAAATTCTCTGATATTGTACAGTGCAAGGCCATGTCCACTGGCTTGTGAATATATTCTTCTAGTTTTTTTTTTTTTAATCCTTCAATTCTGAAAGCTCTTACAAATGTTACTTACATGAAAATGAGAGACAATGTTTGAGCACAGTGTTGGATTATCCAATAGGCTGATGAGGCTAGTGCCCATGGGCCTCCAAGACTAAGGGGTCCATGGGGTCAAGGGGCCACATGCTTCAGGGGAGAGAAGCAAAGTCTATGGTGCCTTGTGGCCCAAAGAATGCTGATACAGCACTGTTTGGGAGGATCCAATTGATGAGAGATATGACTCATACACAAGAGAAGGTTATTTGTTTACTGTGTTGGTAGAAGTAGCAATGCCTCCTATGTTGAAAAGTGCAGCATCGTGTGGTTTTATGAATAGTAAAGTAATGTAGGGGTTCATGGAGACGGTGACAGCATTTGTCTTAGCAAATGAAACTTACTGATTGCTCAAGAAACAAGTGCAGAACAATTATCTCTTTTTAAGATGGAAAGGTCTATATTGAAGGAGGTTTTAGTTTTATATTCAAAATACTCAGCATACCTTTTCATTGAAATCGGACATTTTTTGTTGTCTGGTTAATTTTTCTTCGATGGTGAATTCAGGGAAAGATGTTCATTGATAATGCCATTTGGGTTTGTCCAATAGTAAATAAATGTCAGAAAAGTAGAGAGGTTCACAATTTCACAAATATTCCCAGGTACTTTATTTAAAAAAAAAATGGCAGTGGAAAAGGAAAGAGAGATTGACCCAAATTATCCTGACGACAATTTGAATATCAATGTTTCATCCAGAATGCTACAAGGCTTTATATACTCTAGGATGAAGACATTTAATGGAAAAGTTCACCATCAGAGGAAGGGAAGGTGGGGGAGAGGGGGGGGGAGGACAAGTGGGAGCATGGCCCTATTTCCCATCAGTCAGGGCAGGGCTTCAGTCAGGGGAGCATGCAGTCTAGGAAGAATTAGACCACTGCTAAGGGTGAACTCCCCTCCTGTTCAATCTCATAGAAAGTCAAGAGAAATATTTATTAGCACAGCCATTCTTTTAGAGCTAACTGCAGTCCTAATTTATGCTCTTAACATGTCCCAGAATGCACCAGTCCATTCATTCTCCTACCTTAATCAGTTGGGAGGTCTTTAGAAGTAATGCACTCCCTCCTCCTCCCCCACCCTTCTCCTTCCCCCTCCCAAACTTTGAAATCATGTGCACACCACTGTATTATACTATCAATGGGAGCGATACCTATCATAACCTATGTGTCAGTGGTGGATGCAGGATTTCTAAAAAGCAGGGGGGGTGGGGGAGAGAGGGAGGGTGGGGGAGAGAGGATGTCAATTATTGGTGCATATCAAAGTAAATGCTGAAAGAACGATGCATATGGAACTATTGGTGAAATGTAAGAAAGAATTTACATGTGAAAAGCATGGTAAAAATTTGTTTGACTAACTCCCATTCTATGTGATCAAATCGATATGTTTGAAGCTAATATTTAGAAGGAGTAGATGGGTGGGGGAGGGGTGAGATGACATGTTCAAGAATTTGATATCTTAATTTTATATTTGAGATGCCAAGATCAAGACACTTGTTTACTATTTATATTGGTGCTTGAAGGATGACCTGAGGTACAAAATTAATTTTGATATTTTGTAGTCCATTATGAAACACTGCCAGCAGTCGAGGTGGCATTTTGATACCACTATTTATTTCTTGAGAAATTTCTGTTAAAACGTCTGACTATTAAAATAGCTCTATAATGAGTTGGTCTGGATGCAAGGTTGTGCTAACAAATATGCTTGAATATTCATGAAAACTCTGGCAATGAGTAAAAGTAGGCCTAAAGACCAGAGAGCAACTGGAGCACTCATTTCTACAATTTTTGTGTCGGTAATGTGAGGTTACTTTGCTTGTTTCTCCCCTTAAACTCCTTTTGAACTGCTTAGTAGAAACTTTATTGGTATAACACCCAATGGGTAGGGGCAGGGGTACAAGGACCTGGTATTCTTTACTAGCATCTCCATGATGAGTAAGTTTGTAATTGTTGCCTAACATTGTGTTAGAAAATCAATGAATCAATGCAGATTTTCTAGAGAAGTTATGAAATTGCTACACTGAAATTTGTTGCATATTGAAAACAATAGATGAAAATTCCATTACCAACATATTTTTCATGTCATTTTTTTTCAGTGTCAGTATTTATTGGTTTCTGATTACATTACATACCAGTGGAGGAAGACCAGTTACCTATGTATCCAAGTAAAGTGTGTTACAAGCATCCTCTGGTTGGGGGTGAGAACAGCTGTAATATGAAGGTAGCTGGCACGTCTAGAGTCTACTCATAGGCGTAGGAGGCGTGGGGCTGGGGGGCTGCAGCCCCCCCAACCAAAATGTTTTGTGAAAATACTGGCAATATGTTGAGAATTTTTCTGGCACCTACTGAGAGAAGAATAATTTGCAATGTGTTTTTAAATTTTTTTGGGTGAAAATTTGGGCAATATGCTGAGAACCTTTCGGGCACCTACTGAAAGAAGAAAAATCTGCAGTGTGTTTTTCATTTTTTTGGGTGAAAATTCGGGCAATATGGTGAGAATTTTTCGGGCACCTACTGAAAGCAGAATAATTTGCAATGTGTTTTTCAACTTTTTTTTGTAAAAATTCGGGCAATATGCTGAGAATTTTTCGGGCACCTACTGAAAGAAGAATATTTGCAATGTGTTTTACAATGGTTAAACTGATATTATTTTTATCGTTATTATTGTAACGACTTAACGACCAATATGGAAGGGTAATAACACGGAAAATATAACCAAAATTTTCCGCGCGCTATCCGCGCGTTCAACATCTTTATGTGCATACCATATAGGCATTTATCGGTTATTTGCATGTGATGAATTAACCGATGAATGCCTATATGATATTCACATTAAGATGTTTGCGGAGGGCGCGAAAAATGTTGATTATATTTGTCGGGCAAGTCGTTACAGCCCCCCCAAATCAAATTAGGCTCCTACGCCTATGGGTCTACTTCAAGGGCTATCCTTTTCCTAGACCTATCTTTTTTCATTCCTATCCTAGTGGGGATGTTGCTGTCCCCCAGAGTAGTTGTAGGTATCCCTTCACCAGATTCATTACAAGAATTAGAAGTTATGTGTATAAAATATCTTGAAAAATTGTACAAGGAAATAACAATTTGGGATAATCTTGTCAGGTGTTTTGCATTGTATAGACATGTTGTCTTTCTGAATTTCTTCTTTAAAAGGAATGTTAAGAACCTTATCAGCTGTTGGTAATTACTACTTTTCCACTGATTCTTATCATTTAATTCTTTAGGTTCTGTTTGTATAGTTCTGCCTAATGATCCAATCCATAGTTTCCAGGACTGTATGCTTCAACTGGTACACTATTATGTCATGAAATTTGATATATCGTTGACATAATTATCTGTGATTGATGGCAGACATAACAAACAAGCTTATTTTGTTATTCAACAAAAAAAGCTTATGAACTCTGCCACTTACCATCAGTCATGGTTGCTAAAATCCAATGGCTTAAAGGCATTGAAGACTCGCTCCAAACCGCATGCCGCGACCTGAAAAAGTTAACTTTCCGTTGCTTGCAAGTGAAGTTTTCTTCTCGTCGCTACAAAATGCAGACAGTAATGAAACGTGATACCTTGTTATCTTTTATCTGGACCTGAGATCAGGGAGTTTCATAACAACTCCCCACAGAGATGTCCATCGCTGCTATGTACACTGTGCTGTGCGTATTGACCGTAGCTGTATGTATTGACTGTACACTAGTGTCTAATTACCCACGGTAGCAAGATGTGTGTGTATTTTCTGGGATCGATGGTGGTGTCTAACACTTATTTAACACCTCTTACGAAACTAGGTCAGATTACCGGCATGAGATGTTTCTTTCTGCGCGAGTCTTCACACCCTTTAAGTGCACCAACTCACATCAGGAAAGACTGTGCTCCTCCCGAATCTTTCCAGTAGTTTCCCACGATTATTTATCATTGGCAGATTTTCAACTGATATAAATTTGTGGAAGACCCGTAGCCTGCAGGCTGTGGGTATGTGCTAATGATATACACTGCGACTGTCACAAAGGAGAGTAACTTGAATAAAGTTAATGAAGCAAAGAGCATAACAAGAGGTAGCGAGTCTAATCATGTTATTTTCTGTGCCAGTCAGTATTTGCCAAAACTAGAAAATAGTGTAGAAAGTGCAACTTGAACTTCAACCCCTGTGTAGCATAGGCTGGATTGAGAATTTCATTCCTCCTCCCCATTCCCCACCACCCTCCGCAATTAATTGATCAGTTTCCGCCAGAATCAAACCACACGTCCGTAACTTACAGGCACGGGTAAGTACACATAATAACTATTGTAACAAGACAACATGTCGGACTTCATCGACAAAAATAAAATGTGCGAGATCAAATGACGTCACTTGTATTCTATTCTATTTTTAGGGTTTACACGATAAAATTTTTCCTTAAAATTTCCAACGAAATATTTATCAACATTTGGCTGATTGATAGCTGCTTCTCAAAGACATTTTATTCGCTTTTTCGATCATTTGCAGCAAAGGATTTTATTTCCATCATATATTTTAGTCAATTATTGACGGAAGTTTTTCGTACTACGGATTCATACAGCATACCGTGTTTTGACTTACTCAAGTCGGTTCGAGTTTCCAGGGTGTTTTCTATACAATTTATTACAATGATACCCAATGTATAATATACGATATCTGAGTTCTGACTTCCGTTACCCGATATTTTATTTAGTCTCTGAATTATACTTTAACGTTATTGAGTAAGGGTGGTCTTTCTATTAAGTCAACTCTTGATACTTTTTTTTTGGCCAAAACTCATTTCCAACGTTAGCTGGTCTTCTCAAGAGACACAAATGGAAGTTCATGGACTTCCAGTAGATGCAGTAAGTATCAGTTGACGCAACGACATTATTATACAATCTAGGCTAGTACAAGTTAGGCCTTTTAGTTTTAGTACTAGTAGTATAGGTAGTAATACTAATAGGCTACTACTAGCATTAATACTAGTAATAGTATTAGTAAAGTAGTATCCTAGTTAAGCATAACGTGAGGGTTAAAGTAAATACAGTTAATACTAGGCTATGTTACGTTAACAATTGTTACTAACAATAGTAGGCCTACATATGAATTACTACTGTTAGGATAAACCGAACTTCTTATTCTTAAGGCACAACAATACACTTGTTTGTTTACTCAATTAGCATATAGCCTAGCCTAAGTTCAGTTATTTAATCACCTAGTTTCACAAATAACTGAACTTAGGGTAGGCTAAAACTTAAATTTAAAACAAACAAGTGACATGGTTTAGACTAGGCATAGCTTGACTTAGGCCTAATGAAAGCCTACCTAGCCAAGCAGCCATATCCTTGACAATACCTGGGTCACTTTTAGATGGTTCACTTTTCAATGGACCTGGTTATGATGGTGCTATAATTTTGTTTGGAACATGCTTACTCCTGTTTGTGTAATACATAGAGTCGGGCCACAGTTACGCTTTATAGCCTAAAGAATGCCAAAACAAAATAAGGTGGGATTCGTCCGATCGATGGTTCACTAAGGTGGTGCTTTTGCTTACAATATCAGTTTAATAATCGTGCTCTGGTGCTCATTTAGCCAATTGTCGATTAATTAAACGATGCATTGGTGCTCATTTACTCTATTGTTAGTAGGTGATGCACTGGTACTTATTTCCCAGTTCATCGGCTATATAAGCTTGCTTATCTACCAGATTGTCACATTGGTAAGTGATGCACTGGTGCTCATTTACCTGTTTGTAGTTTCAGTAACAATGGTGCTCTCACCTATTTACTAGATTGTTGGTTGAATAAGCAATGCATTGGGTTTTTTAGTGATAGAATTAGAAACAGTCCAAGCATTTGCTCTCAGATACCTGTCTGCTAATTTTGGTCAGTCCCACAAGGACCTGTTCATTACATGTTCAACCTAAAGCCCAAGCCTATACTAGAGGGTATGCATGAGCCTTAAATTACTACAAATAAGCTATGCAGGCCTTTAGTAACGTATATGGTGAGACTGTATACAACTGTTGGTTTAACCTAAAAGCTGCTTAATACCGCAAGGCCGCATATTCAGCTAAAATTGTTTTTTAAAATCAATATGTGTGATGTTTTCCCCGATTAAGTTTTTAGTGATCTATGAAAAAAGTTTTGTAATTTTTTAGTGTGCAACTTAGATACGAACTTTCAAGCCTAGCAGTGCAATGACTCATTAAATGAATTACTCTTGAAAATGTGGTTTTCATAATATTAAAACTCCTTAAAGCATTTTTTGGGGTATATTTGCAATAAAATTTCTATAATTAACTTGTAATGGGAGACAATAGTATTTTTTGCAAAACCAAAGGTTTCTTACATGAAAGTTACGGCACTTATACAACACCGCGATATCATACTTGTGCTAGGCCTATCCAATCTGTTCGTTGATTGTTGTGCACCAAGGCTATCTACAGTAGGAGGTCCCAGCTATTTATAGATTAGATGGAAAGTCTGTAGAAACAACGTCAATCAACCCTTATTGTAAAATTGTGATGTCCGATGTATAATTATGTTGCTTGATTCCATTCAACTTTTGTGGGACCGTTCTACTAAATTCAACACAGAGATGGTCAACTTATGACTGGGGTGGGCAACCTACTGTAGGGCCCGCGGACCACATGTAGCCCGCCAGTGATTTTTTGCAGCCCGTGAGATGTCTCAAGAAAAAGAAAAAAAATCAATCTATCTTACATGATCACAAAAATCAAGCTAGCTGCTTAGCATTTATCGGCACTGATTATGCTGTCAGGTAGGCCTATCATCACCATTAATTATCGACTGAACTGTATTGACATTATATTTTTGTGAATACAAATAAGTACACACTCCTATTGCTTGAAAGTCCTCGGAATCAAAGGTTTGAAATCAACAGCAGGTCGTTAGTTAGGTGCGGCCCAGTCAATTTTGCACTCCTTATATCTGGCCCATTCATTCAAAAAGGTTGCCCACCCCTGACTTATGAGCTGCCCAAGAGTACAAAGGTCAAGTTTGGTTGCAATGAAGTGTGGAAGTACGAAATGTGGAGAGAATGCTTAAGCTATACAGTACAGTTTCACTGCACATGAAAAGGAAACAAAAGTAGTTTCTATCAAAACTTATCAGGCTTGAATAGTAACACATTTTCATCAAAATTTTACACTTAAACACATCAATCATCATCATCAGTTCGACCTTGGTTGACCATTATCATCATGAGGGGTAGGAGAAGTTGGCCGGACAATAACCTGGCATCGAGATTTCCAGTCATTTCTGTCTTCCATAAGGGTTGCTAGCTCACACATACTTTCAGCCCCACTGTCCTGTAGTAGGAAAGCAGGAAGGTTTTATGCCTTGCACCAGGGGTACCATGTTTTGGCTCCCAGAGAATGAACTTGTTGGCTGCTTCTTCTGGGTGTCATTGGTAGTGGCCAGCTGCTCTAAGTCTTCGTTCTCTGATTTTCATGGACACCTTTGAAAGATCGCCATAAAGCTGTTTGCTGGGTATCTTCTGCTTTCAACTAATATCAAGTGCAGCCCTCAGTAATCTTGTGTAACAACCGTCTATGTTTCTTTCCAGTTGTTTGGTAATAGTCCATATTTCATAACCATACAGGAGTACTGGCTCAACTAGAGTCAGAAAAACATTGACTTTTGTTTCTCTAGGGAGTCCTGACTTCCAGATCTTACTTCTAAAACATCAAGATAGAAGGAAATATCACCAAATGAAGAAATTATGGAAGAATATGCATGTATTTGCTCCCTCCCCTGTGGGTATTAACGGCTTAGGCTGGGGAGTAATTTTTTGGGTCGGTCCCCTGGGCTCCCAGGTACCACAGGAGTTTATTTACCTGAATGTGGGTTACATGAGTGATGCACCAGTGGCCGATCGTATGGTACATATGCCTGCTTCACTTCTTATTCATTGGGATATACGAACACGGCATCAGTACAGTAGTTATTAGCACAACCTTGCATGTAGGCCTAAGCTTCAAGTTAATTTATATCCTTAATATGCCTCAAAATGTGCCATTTCATGTCAAATTGTTTTCTTTCTTGGGAGGACCACATAGCCCCCTACTTCTTACAAGTTACTACTAAGATAGTATAATATAGCATCTAAACACTTAGTACAAGTTGACCGTTTAGATGGGATGCAAAGACGCAAATACTTTCTTTTAGCTTGATGAATCTCTCAGCACTGTGATCGTGTGAACAAGCAAGCTCATCAAGTTTTTTCAACCGACGATCAGCAGGAAATAGTTACCACCTTAAAAAAAAAAAAATGATTAGCCTAACATATGTAGGCATCCTGTTTAGGCCTGCATCATTTTTCTATTAGGAGGGTCACTTAACCTTGTAAAAAAATAATGTTATCATGTGAAAAGGACAATTTTTCTGATCCACTAAGTTGTATTTATTTGAAATTTTGCCCATATAGCAGCTGCAGGTTAAGCCTTTCTGTTGTTGTTATAATACAGGGCTCATTTGTAAGGAAACGTTAAGGTTGTCCTTGGGACAACTTTGCTTTCATTATTGGTTGTCCGAAGGATTTTTTGGTTGTCTAAATGAGAGCACTTGGATTTTTTAATGGCCCGCTTGGCGCGAGAGCGGTATATAAGTAATACTAAAATGTATTGATTTAGCGTAACGTTAGGTTACGCAGGCCAAGTCTATCGGCCTGAGGCCTACTCTTAGTGACTAGTCTTACGGAGATCCAAATATCATGGATAGAACTGTAGTGTAGACTTATAGAATTTTATTTGGTGAATGACACTGTTCACGATGAATCATGTTTTGTTGCGGGAATTCTCTGGTAGTGATAAATGATTTCCGTAATCATTTCTAGAGACAGAGGGTAAGCCCAGGGTATACAGCATGTACATTGCAGCAACATAAATGAGCATGCGGTATGTCCACATGCACAGTATTGTACTGCATACACGTTGTACTCCAGCTAGCTTGCCTTACGTGCTTGTGGCTGTGGTCGCGCCCACCAGGGTCTGTATTCTGTAGTGTACAGTATAAGGTACTGTACGTAGCCATTAGTGTATATGTACAGTATGCACATACAGCTAAAGTGTACAAATATCTCACTACAGTAGATCTGATGACACCAGTTGAAGTTTTCATCAAGTAGTGTTATATTTCCTGAGAAAATAATGTAGTTAATGAATGTATAAATATAGTACTTTTATGAGTACCAATTTTCAATCACTGAATTGCATCTTGAGAACACTTTATACTTTATAGAAAAGAAGTGTCAAGGAGTGCAGCAATGTGGTGAAAATTCTTCTAACATTGTGCCTATCTAAACACTATTTCATTTTGTCAGCTAAGTTATCCCTAGAAGGCATTAAACAATGTTTCATGCTGGAAGAATATCATGGTGATGTTACATTCGTATTGATTAGTTGAAATGGGTCTCTTCTCTTCCGGCACCGACTTAGTCTTGATTAGACTGAGTAGTTAGGAGAGGTGGATCTCTGCAAACAGTAACCTATCAGCTGTCAAAAACTACTAACACTAGGCTCTGGGTTTAACTGCTGGTCCGTAACAATTATGTTCTATGTTTATTCTGTAACACTACTAGCAGAATTGTTCACTGCACATGTTGGTTAATTAAACCTAAACCTCAAACAAAGCTGGTTGAAAACGAAAAATCAATTCTGTTTGTACGACTATTCTTGCAGCTGTTCAGATATGTGCTATAAATACATACATGTGTAAAGCCAGAAGAATATGGCAAATTTGTGGTACACTAAATAAACAATGTCTCTAAGTGCTTAATTCTTTGTATTAAAAATATCATAAAAACAATGGAGAACAGCTCCATCTGTTTTTATTTTATCCAAATAGTTACATATAAATACATGAAAAAAAATTCAAACACAGTGTAAAATATATTCCGTGAAGTTTGAACATGAATGTGGGTTCATTGTGCCTCCAACACTGGTAGTAGGGTAGAGGAGATTGGATGGGATCTTTTTTTTGCACCAATGAATTCAAGGGAGCAATTTCAACATAATTAACATTCTCAAGCCCTTTGGGTATTGGGAGGTGGGGGGGGGGAGGGAGGAGGGTCTGTATTATGTACACATACTTTAATTAAGTCATATTGTAGGTGTGCAGTTAACTAGCATCTGATCCAGAGGTGAAATGTTTATATATGGTTTAATAAATCTAGAACTTTGAACTCATGGACCACGGCAAGCATTCTTGGCATTAAGTTCTCTAAATATTCATGTATAGGTGTAATCATTACAGTGGATGAGACTAACTTTTATATAGGTCATAGTGCATTTGTCTTCAGTGTCAATGTGAACGGTATAGTCATCCGGTCATTCAGTGTCAAATAAACTTTGAACTTGACATAGCATGGAATTACACTTTACTCCTCGCTTACCTGTCTCCCCACAACCGTAGGACTCTCATTCTACCATGTCTAGAAGTTGGTAACCTTTAAGCACTGCACCCTCTATGACCAGACACCACCTGTCAATGCCTTTTCTTCTCATTCTACCACCCAAATTGTCTGCATCGTTCCTTTCTTTTGTGTGTTTATGATCTAGTTAATTCGAACGGTTAAGTGGTAAGATTCCCTAGGATCCTTGTTTGGTATTCACTGGAAGGAGGAATACTATTACTCTTTGTTTGTAGCCCGATAAGTATCATTTTTTATCTAAGGAAAGGGTGTTTGAGACTGTTTTGGAATTTGTGCTGGCAGAATACTATGATATCATTGTCTAATTATCAGTGTCAGTGACAGATCTGTTAGGCCATAGAATGGTAAGCAGATTTATTAGAAGTGGCTATGGTAATATAAAAGCCTGTATACTTAGTCTGAGTCACTATGTACAGTGTAGCCAAGGTCGAGATATAACAACCCTCTGAGATATAACAACCCTCTGATGGTTTGAGAGACCTAAATTCGTTGCGACAACGTAAAGTAAGCAATGACTGTCATTAAAACCAGAGTGGCAACCAGTTTTTATGGTAAAAGCATGCTGTTGTTCTGTTTGATGTTTAATCTACTTTGACATGCAATTTTACTGTGAAGAACAGAGAGCTGTTAACAGCCTGTCAAGAAAATGTGAGCTCAAGAGCCAAAGAACAAAAGAACAATTAACATATCTGCACGTCATACGGTACTCATACACCTTAATTAATTAAGGTCAACAAAAAGGAAATGTACTTTAAACTTGTCATTGTATTGAAGAAATAAGAAAAGAAAAGAATTTTAGCTACAAACTAACACTGTCTGCCAAAGGGGCAGTACAAATACAGGATTTTACCTTGTTGTGGGGAGTGTACAGTAATACTTACTGTACACCGTCCATGTGCATATGCATGTGCATATGTGTGGGACAAATATAACCTCCCTGTGGCTGGACTCTTTGATTTATTTGTTACAATATATGTAATCAAATGGCACTGAAGACCTTGTACTTTGGTGCAGAGGCTATTAACTGACCTATGATAGCATTACTTGATTTTGATAACCGACCAGTCCTGTCTACTCTGTAGTACTACTGTACTTATCATTATAAGATGTTCTCAAGAGAACCAGGAAATAACTTAGTAGACCTGTGTGAATCTTTGGAAACCTGGTAGTTTTTTGTGGGGCTATCATAAAGATGCTACTGATCCTATAGTACTTCTGTAGCTTTTGGAAAAGATTTGTATGATTTACCAAACTCTTGTAAAAGGCATAGAAAAGGTATGGGTAGGCTGATGCTAGAGTTTTTAGAGTGGAATTGCAAAAATAATAAATTGGAAAATCAAATTTGATATATTTTACAGTTTTGTTCTTCTCTGTTGTGTATTCAAGTGGTATGAACTGACGTTAGAGGACAGGTTCTACTGCAAGTTTCCCATAGGTTTTCTTTCCATCTTGTGAGTGTTTGTCAGGAATAAACACTCCCATAATTTGTCAATAAGTAACTATTTAATATGTCATTTTATAGTGTGATGGCGTTGGTTTCATTCATTTTGTTACAGTATGACTATGAAACAAATTTACTTTGTTTACAAGTTGGCAAGAATTAAGTACATGTATGCATTTATTTATTAGTAGACAGTGCTGTCATTGTCGGTTAATTTTTTAATATTTCGGGGAATAATGTAGTGTTTAAGGGTAGTCTCCTAACTTGTTTCCTGTGAAGCACTGCAGTTGTATATAGGCATATAGGAAGCTAACAAATAGTTTATGGGAGGGGATTTGGGTGGGGAGGAGGAATGTTTAGTTTTTAGTATCTGACAGGATTTAAGCTGGCACAATTGTGGTACTAAAATTGATAATTTGATTGCCTTCCACTCTTGTTGCTACAATACTGAATGATCCAGTGAGGTTTTGGCGTATATACATCTATAGTTAGAATAGTCAAAATTTAATTTTGTCATCTTCCAGCTTTAAAGCTGCCTCCCCCCCCTCACCTTCCTCCCTCCCATTCTCCCACATCCTTTGCCTTTATACTGAGAATGCCAAATTTCTGTTAATTTATTGTCTAAGGATTTTTTGCATAATTTGCATTTCAATTTAGAGCTAACAATAGAATATTTGTTGAAAGTATCTTGAATGCTCACAGTAAATTTTATGGCTATTTCTTTGTGTTATGTTTTGTTGACTTCAGTGACCGTTGAACGATTTAAGTTTCTGCAGATGAAAGAGTCTAAGAAATCAAAGTGTAAAGTTACAGGACATTGTGACATTTAAGCTCAGTTAATCACCTCCCACAAGTCATTTTACAGACTTTGTAGGATTTCTTCCTGCTGAAGGGCAGTTTTAGGGGGTTTCCAAAAGTGCTCTCGTTTCCTTTTCATACAGTATGTTCTGTTCAGGATTGTAATGTAAAATAAACTAACAACGAATGTCTGTTCATTCATAAGCAATACGCATAGAGAGAGTGAATGAAACAATAAATATTAATTGCAGGAATATGTAATTAAAACATCATGCACTGACAAAGTATCACCCAGGTAGATGAGAATAATAACAAACATGCCATGCGACTGGTGACATTTACTTTATGTCCGCCAGTCCAGAGCCTCGGGTAATAAATAACTTTGGGTCTTATATTGTTATTCACTCCATAAAGTTTGGATGTACGCACACACACACACAGTACACACGCAGCATGCATTCACTATTAGGTAACGTATCACACACTGAACAAACTGCGCCATATGCAACGACCCTTATTAATGTATCACGCTCACACACAGAACTATTTGAATGAAACTCACTCAGGGAAAACATGTACTTGTGCAAGTTCTATGGAACAGTATTCAAATACTTGAGCATCATTAGTTCATTAGTATCTTACCACATTTAGATCAAGGCTGTGATCTTTTTTAATGCTCAATCTAATATAAGATTTATATCACACATAATTTTTTGTAACAAAACACATCATTCCAAGGACTCTTCGTTTAATTTGTATCATGTCAACCTTTTAACATTTTACTTTCGATCATCTTGGATATAAAATATGTTGCAAACGCAACTCTAAAAACTCAACTTCATGAAAGATGCTTTTGAAGTAAGCAAATTCAGCTGAAAGGAAAGCTTAATAGAGCACACCTTCTACGTGAACTGTCAGTGTTTTTGTTGTTTGTTCAAACTTCAGATGCAGGATGGAAGACTTGGAATCAGTCCAAAAATGATATGGGAGGCGATATCAGGCTATTGCTGAATTTGATATCAATTTGTTTCTCTGTTTTCATAATTTGTACATGTTCAAGAGATTGCAAGATAAAGTACATTGGCAGCGGGCAAAATGCTTGAATAGATGGGGAGACAAAAAAAATTAAATTTAATATTACTGTCACAGAAATACATTATGTAGAAACTACATTGCCCGCAACTTACAATGTAATGCATTTGAAACTAGAGCCTGGGCTCATATTGCTCTATCCAAACCAATGTTATAGTAGTATTGCTTACAAGGGTTTGGAGTTCGATTGAACTCTTTTTCAAATATCGTAAACTTTTGACATTTGTTCTATACTTTGTTTTCTTTAGACTGAACCAAACCGCATCGTGAAAGTAAGAATATTGGAAGGTGTGTCTCTGGCCAAGAAGGATATATTTGGTGCTAGGTAAGCTAATTCTCAAACTTCTGTCATTACCTGCTTGACTGTTTGATCCCTGATTGGTAGTCATAAGTCATCTTGCAACTTGTTTTTTTTTTAAGTTACAAAGGCAAAAGTTTCTAGTTATAATTATGGTTTGACAACTAGGATCCCCAACCGACAACAAATTAAAACTGATGGTTTCCCCTTCCCTTATCTCAAGTATGGAGACTGGGAGGTTACTTACAGGGCAAATTTAAATTTGCCTTAAATATTTGTTTAGGAATTGTTTATTACTCAACAAATTTTGGTTTTCACCAGTGAGTGTCTTGTTAAATTTTGAAATACAAGCCAGGAAACAGGAAACGTCCAAAACTTAAACACACATCTGGCCGTGATTGACAGGGCTATAAATAGTCATATTTTGAACATTGTCTTAAATTGTATCCTTAGGGGTAGGTCTAAATATATTTCTTTAACCTCAAAACTTACCACTTTAGAATGGTAGACAGATTTGGCCGAACTTTAGAACAGATGGTTACATTCCTCTATTTTTTTCCCTTTTCTTATCTCTTTTTCTTTCATCTTTCGACAGCGATCCATATGTCAGAATTCAGTTGAAAAGAGATGAGTCCGTCATTGCCAGTACTGTTACCAAAACAGTCAAAAGGGTAATGTTGATGAATTATTTATGTAAAAATTCATTAGACAAACAGTATTGTTGGTTTTCTCTTCTGTTATGTTACTAGTTTCCCGTTTCTGTGCCATCGAACCTCAATGCAATTCTGTCTTTATGAATTCTTTTGGTTCTCTTATTAATAGATAATAGATACTTTTTAAGAACTTTTGACAGGGTTGTGCAGTTGTCTGTCCGTATAAAAAGGTTGTCATGTGGGTACCATAAATTGATAGTTTTTTTGGTCTTTTCTTTTTCTCTCCACAAGATAAGCCTCTCCATTGCAATCAGCATTTACTGTATGAGTGCTACATCATAGAGATTATTTGCCTTTCTGTTTCTAGTCTTGTTTTCATAGCATCGTAGCTCAAACTCCCTCCTTGTCACTAGAGGTTTATTAGTTTGTCCATGATTCGATTGGAACTTACCTCCTAGAGAATTCCTTATCTAGATTTGTAATCAAAACTAGGTTAAGTTACATTGTGTAAATTTTGAGATTTGATAAACATGATATTATCTAATACTCAATTACTTACTCAAGTATAATCAAACATTGTTGATCTCCAACACATTTTACTGGAGAGAGTCTGATAGGATCAAATGATGACTTTTCTCCCGTCGTAAACAGTCGTTCAGTGTCTCCTGAAGTGGCAGTTTTGACTATGGTAGTAGTACTTCACGGTTCAAAGAAATGTTTACTGAGTGAATTTATTGCCAAGAAATTGGTTGTCGATATGAAAGATAAAAGGTTTAGATGTTTTGCATACATTGATCAAGTTTTCTTTTAACACAAAAGCAACAAATATGTATCCAAAGAATTTATGCTTCTCACCACTGCCCACTCCAGGTGACCTCAAGTAACATTTTGATAAATAGGAAATTAGCAGTGTTTTCTCTTGACCTTTGACCTGTGATTGATGCAGTATGTGTATGATTGACTTTATGCCAAGCCAACTTTGTCCTTAATCAGTCCACAAGTTCAGGTGCAGTAAGCAGCAGGCTATAAATTTTAATAAATTTCAAGAACCTCCCCTGTCTGCAAAAGTCATGTGATTTGCTAAGACTATGTAATAGGAATGAGTGGAAACTGTACCAAGTATGATATGTCTTCATGTAATCATCAGTGCATCATTCTGGAAGTTTACATAAATGTATGGTAATGTATTATTGCATAATCTAATTACTCACTTACCTTGTGTTCTCACACCCACATTACCCTCACTGTACCTAGTCTGGGGTGACCTAGAAATCGGCAATTTTATTACTTTGTAGAAGTGTCCACTTCTCTCATGAATCATAAACTATGTGTGAGTTTTGGTATTTCAGTTTTCACATTAGCTATTTAATAGCTAGCTTCAAACTGAGAGGGCTAAAACAAGGTGGTTCTATCATGCCAAATTGCAATAATTATCTTTTGTGTTGTAATAAATTCTGAAAATTTTGAGAAGATGTTTCTTGTGTTGACATATTCCATATTTATGTTTATTTTTCAGTCATTGAACCCCAAATGGTATGAAGACTTTAACTTTAGGGTAAGTTTCTGAAACTTTCAGGTTGTGAAATAAAATACACAGTGCCTTTAGAACACACTAGGGTGGTACCTGTCAAGTCTTTTGCCAAAAAAGCAAAAACTTGAGAGTTTGAATTATAAGATTTTATTTTTTTCAATCAATCAAGAAAGAAGGCATTGCAAAGAGATAATGTTAAAACATGATAGCGAGAACATTAATACCTGACATTAAGTAATATGAGATATAGGTGTTAAAAGACATGAAACATATAGTGGAGAGATAATTGAATGATTTGAGGAGAATACTAAGAAAATTTAACAAGGAAACTTGTGGAAGTCCTCAGAGAACAAGAAAACCAGGCAGAAGAGAAAAGGGGAAAAAAAAGGAAGGAGTAAGAACTGACATAATAAAGAGAGCAAAGGACACCCAACCAGTGTTTAGCACTAGGATGTTAAAAAAAGGGGGGGTTCCTGCAGTCAATTTTTCTGGGGGGAGGGATTCAATATTTGGGGGGGGAGGGGGGAATTTCATGATGTTAGTAGTGAGATGTACATTATCGTTTATGTGGTACATGATAGAGAATAGTATTCCTAATTTATACTTCAGCAACCCCGAGTAATTCAGTAAAACTGTAGCAGTTTTGAAGCCACCGATTTATAAAATATACTGTTTCCTGATTACAGGAGGGCAGATACATCTGAAATCTCTCCACGTGTATAACAACTTGACAATTTTGCTATCTGATACGTGATAAATTATTCCCCGCTCGAGTGTAGTAATGTTGCCTGTTATTTGTTTGTTACCATTTTTAACTATTTGTTACTTCGTCTAGTACTAGAGTATGCTGATTGTTTGAATAAATAGTCTTCAACGATCATTTCCTGCTGTGTCATGCCCATTACAATCCAATTTCGTGTGTTCCTATTAACATTTGAAAGAAACGTTGACTACTTGTGGCTCTGTGAAGACGTTAACACCTTTATACTGTTTACCTTCCCATACCTACAGAACTATCACTATTCTTGTATTGTTTACCATATATTCAGGTCATACCAGCAAGTCACACACTCCTATTCGAAGTCTTCGATGAAAATAGGCTGGTAAGTCGATACAGATATATCTTAGTCATCACTTATCAAATTTTCCTTATTATGAAGGTGATCAGGCCTCAGTGCACTTGGCAAAAGCAAAACTGTATATTTCATTTTGTTTTTTGACCCTGTAGTTTTCCCATTTATTATGGAAAGAACTTTGCTTTGTGCTTTTGAATTGTTGTTGACCTTAACAAGATGTGACAGGTGATTTGAGTTTTATAACTGTTTAAATAACAGCTTTTAGTGATATATGGTATCGGGAATATAGGCTACATGAAATTTATTGTTCTAAATGTTGAAGAGACGCATTGTATGCATATCTGTTGTTATACATAATTAATGTTTTATATACCAAAGGCCTCAAATGTAAAATACGATATAAAAAAGTTAAATGGTCTTAGGCACTGTGTCAACAGTTGGATGATGATGAGGCTGCAGCGAGTGACATACATAGGATTTCAAAGGTGGGAGTTGAGGGTAGGGGGGGGGGGGAAGGGAGAGGGGAAATTCTAAGCTACCTGACTGAGTAAGGTTTGGGAAGGAAATTTTATGGAAGTGACAGGCAGATCCAGTATTTGATGAAGGTTGCAGTCTGACTCTGCAATTATAAAGCCGACTCTCATGTGGTGAGGGGGTGGGGGGTGGGGGCTGACTCTGCAATTTTTAAAGCCGACTCTCATGTGGTGAGGGGGTGGGGGGGTGGGGAGATGAGTGGGGTCATGACTCAGGAAATTAAAAGTTAAGTTGCATTTCTCAGGTATAATTAAGAGTTTATATTAGGTCTAAATGCAAGGTCTAATTCCTTCTGACTGAGTGTTAAAAAATTCCAGACTGAAAGTCTTTCCCTTCCAATCACCATGGCAATGGGGGACCATAGCTGCTGGTTTGAGAGATAATTTCTCATATTTATTTCTTATTATTATGGAAATATTCTTGTGTTTTTTTTTATTGCAGACCAGAGATGACTTTCTTGGGATGGTTGAAGTCCCTCTAAGACATGTTCAGGTAAGCTTCCAAACCTTGCGAATGAGAATCCTAAATGGAACATTTGATGAGACGATCTTTCATACTGTACCGAGTATTGCTTCAAGTAGTAACGAAGGTGTTTTTAATTTTGAGTGTTTATAGCCAATAAAATGACACGCTCATTTTCCGAAGGGACACTCGGTGGCGAATACTTTGACACTTATAGTGTAGAAGGCGAAGGTGAAAACCTCCTTCTCAGTACTTAACATGTGGTTGAAGGTCTATGCCATAAAACCTTTGAACATTCGTGGAAAAGAGAAGGCGTTATATATTAAAAATTTAAAAAAATCATGGACACAGTTACAATAAGTCCAAAGTGTGGTTATCTGGCCTTTTTGTCAATGTTTACCATTCAACAGAATTGGCTCTGCCAAGGCACAGCAAACTATGATTTCTGTTAGATAAGTAACTAAAAATGGCTTCACTTTATGTAAGGTAAATTTGGTTAACTATCCCATAACCTTTCATTATCAGCCAAATAAGACAAAGGTCAAAGTCTTGATTGATTGTCTCAGGATAAAAACACTGGTTGGATTCAGGATGCAGTGTTGTTGTCATCGTGTGCATCATTCACACCCTTCACTTGCTATGTAAGATATGGAGCGACATTTTTGTTCGATATTAACCTTGCTCATTGGCTAGAAAGAATTTATTTGTACCTTGTAGAATTGACAAGAACATCTTTTTCTATTTATCTATGGAACCAGTCATTCTCTGTGTATTATTATGCTGCAGAATGGAGGAAAATAGTGATTTAATCTACAAAATTTAATTCACTAAATATTGTTGGTTTGGTCTGGTCCTGTAGGAGGGTTGTTTTTAAGTCTAGGAATGAGGGAGGGAACAATCACTCCTTAAATTAATTCACTTCAAACAAGTGTGCGGAAGTATGCAATGTATTAAGTTAACAAAAACATGGTAAACTTTCAGGTATTTTAGACAAAACAGAAAAGGAAAAAAAAAAGATAATGACAATGAATATTTCCTGCTCACTTGCCTATGGCCCACGTACTAGATTTGTGGTATTCTGAACCATGATAATAGTACTAACGTGATGATAGCTAAACAGTGTTTGTGTTGATATTTCCTGCTCACTTACCTATGGCCCAAGTATTAGATTTGTGTTATTCTGAACCATGATAATAGCACTAACATGATGAAAGCTAAACAGTGTTTGTGTTGATATTTCCTGCTTACTTACCTATGGCCCAAGTATTAGATTTGTGTTATTCTGAACCATGATAATAGGACTAACATGATGAAAGGTAAACAGTGTTTTGTGTTAATGTCATCAACTTAAAAGTTAGTTTTGTGTTGATATAACTACTGTGAAAGGTATTAAGCAGTGTTTGTGTTCATATATTTAGTGTAAACGGTAGCCGTGTTCATGTTGATCTAATCATTTAAAACTGTAGCAGTGTCTGTGTTGATCTAATCAATTTAAATAGTAGCAGTGTGTGTGTTGATATAATCTTTTCACATAGTAGCCGTGTTCATGTTGATCTAATCATTTAAAACGGTAGCAGTGTCTGTGTTGATCTAATCAATTTAAATGGTAGCAGTGTGTGTGTTGATATAATCTTTTCACATAGTAGCCGTGTTCATGTTGATCTAATCATTTAAAACGGTAGCAGTGTCTGTGTTGATCTAATCAATTTAAATGGTAGCAGTGTGTGTGTTGATCTCATCAGTTTAAACGTCAGCAGTGTGTGTGTTGATATAATGAATATGATAGATAAACAGTGTTTGTGTTCATATAGTCCACGTAAAAGGAATTAAAGAGTGTTCTGCGATAATGAGTAGTGTACAGAGAATGAATACAGATACATCAACACAGAATATGGTTGAGGAGGGTAAAGGAAGGGGTAACATATAACTGGTATATGAAATACTGATACTTAAATTGGAAAAAGTAAAACATTAGATATAAAATAAAGGAGTTTGTTTCCATTTGTTCAGGAAGGAGAATCAGTTTGTTTTTTTGTGTACATATGTATGTCCTAAGCATATATGTGTCCAAGGTTCACATAACTTTAACTTTTTTCTTTTTGTCTCATGTTTCTCTCTCCGCAGGTCGAAAATGCAAGAACATGGAGTTCACACAAGGAGTACGTTTTAAGGCCGAGAAGGTAAGAAGAGTCTTATTCTCATAGTACTCAGATAGATTTATGAGAATAGTGTCATCTGTTTCAATCTCATGTTTGTGGATTAATAATTAATATATACAAATTTATGATACTCACTACAGTGTAAGACTAAATGGGGTGGGGGAGGGGTGTGGCTTGGTTATCTTCCACTAGTAGCTGAGTTTTGTAAGATCTTCTGATATCTGTTTTGCTGGTCATTTATAACATCATTTTTGGGAAGTTTTGTTTCATAAACACGGTAAGTTTTTCTCATTGTGGTATATGTCCCTCACCAACACAAATAAACTGTACTGTATTACTATCGCCTATTATTAATACTTTGTTTTGTATTTCTCTCTGCCATCTTCCCCCTTCCTCCACCGAGCAGAAAGAGTTTTGTAATATGTTCCATTGCTTAGATGAGAAGCATAGCGTGCAGTCTCGATGCAACCCCCTTTTTATAAAGTGACAATTATTTTATAGGTGTAGCCTTTTGAGATTATACTCAAGTATTTATTTGTGGTCTTTCATTCGTTACACATGATCGTATTTGACTACTTTGGTTGATTCGTTTAACATTCAATTTTTATTCCGTGTGACAAGTATCCAACATGCAACTGAGCTCGGAATTTTAAGGAAACATATTACATCTTGATTCTCGACAATTTTTAACAACTGACTTCCCCTCCCCCCCCCCCC
>JAIPMN010003938.1:0-20547 GCA_020650975.1 Apostichopus californicus | reverse complement strand
TAATGCAATTAGTGGGATAGCCCACTATGGCAGTGTGTAGTAGCAATGTGAGTGTGGATGTGCGGGTGGACAGTGTGGGGTAGATGATCTGGGGGAGGTTGGGCAGTGTCCAGTAACAATATGGGAGGTGGGTAGTGTGCAGTAGCAATATGTGTGGAGTGCAAAATGGGGGGAGGGGGGTTAGGCACACATCTATACTATGGGGTTTAACAGCGTGGGTGAAAGGCGGGAGACATCCAGTTTTTCCCCTTCATTCCTTTACCCTTCAACAGCATCACCGTCCACTGCTGCCGATGCATGTCTCAGGGTCTGATAGAACCTGTGATGTACAGGGGGCATGAGGGGGGGTAGGTCTTGTAGGTCTTTGTACTTCGCCTCCTGGATGGCTCTCCCATCAGGATATAGGATGGAGGGTGCTATCTCCCCAAGTGTCTCAGGATTGGATGGACGACCACGAGTTACCCTTTTTTTCAGATCGATGATGCATCGGAAATCACCCAACTCTTGGTTTGAGTACTTGAAAAAGATCTTGAATGGGTCTGTGCTCTGGAACCTCATCCACTGGATCTTCAACCAGTTCACCTTCTCCTTCTGTGCGTCATGCTTCCGATTGGTGATTTCATCTTCAAATGGGGTGGTGTCAATGATATCCTGAGATGTAAGAGACGTCACAATAAACTTGTTTCTCTGTTTGGCATTTTTGGGTAGTCCACTCGTCAGGAACCATGAAGTAGGGGGTGGCCTTCTTTGCCTTCTCGATGACTCCAAAATCTCTGTCGCTGTCCATATAACTATGACCCGGAACATAAAATTTGTGGTCAGTTGTGGTAACTGGAATTGCAGGGTTACAAACTACATGTAACCAGAAAGACGCTAGACGGATGTTTCGGGTTTTGTCCTCCACAGCTGTCATTGGTTGACTTGTCATATGCTTGAGAACGCAGGAAGCAATTTCTCTGGGGCCTCTGGAACCAATCGATTCTTTCCATACGTACATGTAGCCATTACCACTTCTTGCATCATGTCCATAGCTATCTCTTGTAGTAAACTATTCCAGTAGGCACTACAGGCGTTGGCAGTGTCTTCATCAAGTCAAATGTGAAAAAGGTCAAGTTCGGATGATCCTTAGTAGCATGTTTGCTATGATCAGAGTCATCACGGGCAGCCTGGGCTTTCCTTAAATGAAGATCTTTCATTGTTTTCAATTCATTAAGTTCTTGCTGATTATCCTGACTGGCCAGTAATTTATCTTTTGCAGCATAAGTCTCACACATTTTGCATGTGTCTGACAGGGGACTGTGGAAAGCAATATTGAAGTGATAGTTTAGAACATGCCTAAAGTTCCAGATCTTAAGTGGGACTGGACTATTCCATCCTCTGTACACTTCTGTGCATATAAGTCATACAGTATTCGGGCATTCAGTCCAGGGGCAAAATACATGCGGTCGGGGTTGTCTTTCCTGGAGTAATGGGACTGGTAAACAGGAATACTCTTGAAGAAGTTTTTCAAATAGGTCGAGTCTTCCTCATTAATTTTATTGCCTGGGACGTGTTTCTCTCTCTAATCAGGCTGTGTAGTACCGGTTTTCTTGACTTGTTTCATTACTCTATCAATGAAGCCATTTGAAATTTGTAACGTACTCATGAAAAACTTCTTGCAGACTACCCAATTGTTGTTTTCAGCATCTAAGAAAGTAAATACCCTTGTACTGTTTCTTCGACTTGCTTCATCTCTTGTGTATTTTCTGGCAACAGGTTTCTGCTTAACTCCCCCTCCAATAAATGCCCTCTGACTATCAAAGTCCATGCTATGATAAGAGTCAAATATTTGCTGCCTTCTCTCTTGGCTGATCTTGGCGGAGCACAGCTTTGCACATCCACATCCATCAGCTGGTACTGACTTAGCAGGCACAACCTTCTTGCTAACCCCAACATACTCTTCACCTGCTGCACGTTTTCGCTTTCTGATGGGTTTTTTCCCGTTTTCATCGAGGATTTGCACATGTTGTTATACTTTCGAGTTAGTGCTCTCATAAGGGAATCGAACCCTTTCCATGTGCTGTATTCACACAGGGCAACCCACACTGGAAGTTGTGGAACTATTTACATCAACAAACTGTTTCCCCCATGCACCCTCCACCTCCCCACCGCCCTGGGGAAATGCAGATTAATCAACTGGCAGATCTACCCTGGTTAAAATACCGATGACTTGGACCTGTCAGGTTCAGCTCTATTGACATACCAAGCCATGAATGTGTGCTCAGTAAGCTTTAGTTCTTCGAAATTAGAACATGGGAGCCATAGTGGGCTATCCCACTTCTGCAGTTTAAGCAGGCCTGGAATAATAACGAAATAATTCTAAAATTAAACATTAGATTGTGAGGATTTTTTATTTCATTCCCATTTACTAATATCATCACAGTAAAAATATCTTCAAACAGTCATGATGTTAGGCTAAGCCTATTGCCCTATAGGTGATTATTTTTTGGAACTGCTACCTGCACAATATTGCAAAACAAGAGTGTGGATTTCAGAAGTTTTAACGCTCACCTTCTGCATCATCTTCCGTATCTACGGATTCGTCGTTGGTATCCTCCCCTGTTACGTCAGAAGAGTCTCCGCAAGACCGTTTGACACCGAGAAGTAGAAGCCATACTCTCAACTCATTGAATACATGTGGCATAGCCCACTATGGCTCTACATTAGTTCCAGTTAAATTTCAGAACCAGACAATTTTATGACGAATTTTATGAAATGGAGGGCGCTATGAAACTTTCTTTGGTTCCTACTTTGGTGGAAAGATAGAACAGATGTAGTAGAGGGCAGTAATGCTAATAACTCAATTTTGACCAGAATGTGGGTTAGCCCACTATTGTATTAACCCCTCATATACGATGTAACGTCTCAGTCCGGTTGAAAAAAATACGCCACATTCGCGTAAGTGTCGGATGATTACTGGACACTAGTAGGGCCGAATAGAATATGTAAATAAGTTTCCAGAATATAATAAACAGGCATTTTAAAGGAACGTTCACAAGTACGATGTCCGCAGTAATGACAACGAGAATGACCACAGGTATTAAATTAATGAAAGTTATATGGCTTGCCATTGGACAAACGCCAGCGGCCTCCAGAAAAATGTACTTTTGTCCCTGACTGATACAGTTCTGACACCTTCTTTTGCCACTTCCTTTTCTCCTCCAGATCGTCTCGAGTTAAGTCATCGATGATAAAATAATCCTCATTTTGTAGTGCATGTCTCTGGTTTCTCCTCGCGGTTAATTTGTCCTGGTAGAAAGAGAGCTTTGCCAAAATATGTCTGTCTCTCTTTTTTCGCCCTGACTCATTGTATGGCTGATAGATCGTTGTATTTGCGAACAGATAGACCGGTAATTCTTTGCAAAATTCCTCCAAAACTTAAAAAATATCAACAGCCCTTTGGCGCTCGGTGAACTTAGGCCAACATAGCACCAATGTCCACCTGAACTGAACTGATAGTACCAATCATAGAGGAACGGCGATTTTTTTCGGGTTTCCCACTCCAAATGAAACGAAATATAATGCCATCTATATAGTTCTGTTATAAACTCGTGTGGGGGATTTGGAAGAATTTGAAAGAGATAAACCAACTGTCAAAGCCCGAGGGCTTTAACAATGGTAACTTTTCCAATTGGAGTAAGGTCCCTCTGCGACCAGACACCCAGTAAACGTTTGAGGCTCGAAAGCTTAGGAGGAAAATTCAAACTGAAAAGGTCTCATCTGTTATTGGTAAAAGAGACGCCTAATAAAGCAACATGACCGTTACACCAGTTCAACCCAAAGATGTTACGGAACCATGGCTCCTTCTGTGTTTGTCTACCTAGTGGGAAAAGGGGAGATTTTTCCATCTTGACTTTTAGTCCCGACGACTTCTCAAAAGTACTAAAACTTTCTTTTAAAGAACTATAACTACCGTCTAAAAACATGGTCGTATCGTCCGCATATTGTACAATTAAAATGTTGTTGTCAAAGTCGTATCGTCCGCATAATGTAAAATTTAAATGTTGTTGTCAAATAGAGATATCATTGATAGCATTATTATCATTTACACACAGTGTGAGAACCTCAGCACAAATTAAAAATATATAAGGGCTTAAGGGACAACCTTGGCGTACCCCACGGGATATTTTAAAATCAAGGCATGAGTACCCATTGTTAAAATACATAGTTTTAACCCAGTTAATAAAACTTTCCCCAAAACCAAAGAATCTAAGGGAGGTGAAAATAAACTCCCATTCCACACTGTCAAATGCTTTTTCGAAGTCCACGAGGAACAGTAAACCTGTTTTGTTACTCGTGTTACAATACTCAATTAAATCTAGAAGAAAGCGGACGTTTTCCCCAATTGGTTATTGGTTATTGCTAATCACTTTGGGGAGAACAAGTTTAATTCTTGTTGATAAAACTTTTGCGCAGATATTGTAGTCAGTGTTAAGGAGTGAGATTGGACGATAGTTCTTAATAAAGTCCTTATCCTTGCCATGCTTTGGAATTAAGGTAATAATTGTACGACCCTGCTCAAAATTAGTATTAGCGTAATTTAAAGCATTTACCACATAATCAGCAAAATTTCTTCTCAAATTCGACAAAGTCCATCGCTACCAGGGGATTTACCAATGGACAGTGAATTCAGAGTGTCAACACACTCGGCAGACGTCAAAGGCCCATCACAGCAATCTGCTTCATCCATACTCAGCTTATTATAATTAAGTATATTGGAAAAAATTAATGATGGGTCCACCTCTCCACTGGTATACAAAGTGGCATAGAAGTCCCTCAGATTAGCCAAGAATTCCTGTTTTTCAGTAAGTATGTCGTTATTATCAGTTTTCAATCTATGAATAACAATATTTGCTTTATTATGTTTTTCGAGATTTAAAAAATATTTTGAGTTTCTTTCACCATATTCGACCCACTGCGCTCGCGACCTAACGATGATCCCATCAAGCTTTTTTGGATACAAGGATTCGAGCTCTGATCACGTATCTTTTAAATTTCTCCAAGTTTCCACTCAGCCTAAATCGTAATAACACCTTTCGAGCTGGGATTTCTTATTCTTTTTTGGTTTGTCTTATTCTTTTTTGGTTTTGGCATCAATACTTGTATATTTTATCACAACTTCTCAGTCCCATCTCTCCATATATCATCAGTGCACAATAGTGCTTTGTGAAAACACACAGCAGTGTTTTAAATTGTGAGTATAGTCTTTTATATTAGATATTTTATTGTATTTTGGGTGTTTGTTATTATGTTTAGTAACTCATAAACAACTGAATATTCATTTGTCTTTCTGGATAAATCTCTCTATTAATTGGATATGCGGATAACATTACTAGGTCTACAGTATTATGTTTAATGTATCTTCATGTTACTGAATACCAAGGTCCAAATTCAATTCATTCAATTGTATGTATTCATACTGATCACTATTAGCAGCGGGCTATGTACAGTAGTAGCCTTTCTTGATCTAGGCAAACAAGTGTTTATTATAGTCTTTAGTAGCTGATCAAATAATTGGTTGATCGAAGTGACTGACAAGGAGGAGTGGATTATGGAGATTAAAAGGTAGAAGAGAGCTGACAATTACAATAAATTACATTAATTGCTCGTATAGAGTGAGTAAGTACAGTATTTTGTGTAAGAAAGTTGATTGACAGTTCTTGTTGACAATTAAATAAAGTTGTTGGAGTTGTTAGTTGTATGGTGAGCACATAGGACTGTTTTACTTGTAGGAATGTTTGTGTAGATGTGATCTAAGCATGAGTTATAGTCTGTTGTAGGAGTAAGAATGATTTGTTTGTATTTGAATGTGCTTGTGAATAAAGAAATCAGGCTTTCTTGGTCTGGTGTGTTTTGGAGTACATCAACATTGAAATCACCAGAAATCAATGTTGATTGTGAATGATCTATGTGACTCAATGCATCATAGAATTGTTGCATGGGGACTTTTTTAGACCTGTAAATTAGTGCAATTTTAACAGTTCCAGCACATGTGTCTTAGGTTGTCAGGGAAATTTCAATACTATTCGTATTCTGGATATGTTCAGTGAGTGTTGTGATATTATTCTTAGTGTAGATCACAGTGCCATATGGAGCATGAGATGGGATGTTTTTCAATAGTGTAAATCCTTCAATGTACAGCTGATGATTTGTGATTGCCTCTGATATATGGCATTCAGTGAAAAGTAGAATATCAGCAGATATGATTGTGCTGTCATGAATAATGTCAGACATGTGTTTCCTCAATGATCTTGCATTTTGATGAATGATGCATGGCTAAGTGACTCTACTTAATGCAACATAGTGGATGTGACATTGTGATCTAGCACCTGCCATACCAACAACTATCTCTTTCATTGTATCCCCTTGACATCTATGGACTGTCTTTGCAGTTGCGGGTCTGTGGGGAAATTGTTTCCGCATAACTTCTGCATTTTTGTTGAGACCAATCCTGAACTGTCGACTACTTCTTGATATTGGTGTCCATGTTGAAGCAAACTTTGAATGATACAGTTCTCTTTTAGAGTGTCGACATGCTTTACCTACAGTATTGTCATCGAACTGCACCCAGATAGTGTGAACGTTGTGATCATGTACATTCTCTATATACTTCATGATACCAGTAGCACCATTAATCATTCCATCTTCAACTGAAACATTGAGACAGAGGTCAATTCGTTGGTCAATGCCCAAGGATAGTTCAGTGAATAATCCCATTGTCTTTTGAGGGTTGTTCGGTATGCAAGTCAGTATTTTCTGTTTGACTGTCTTTAGGACATCACCTACAACAATGTCTTGAGATCTAATTGTGAGCTTTAGAGTGTCTAGTTTGGAAAAAAAATCATTCTGTTAATTAACTGTTAGGTTTGTCTGATAAACATGTGTAACATTTGATGGAACATTGTTGACTGTAAACTGTCTAGTGTTCAGCAGCTTCAAATCATCATCTGTTTGTTTATTTTCTCTTAGTCGGTTCAAAAGTTGAGCAAACCTCTGGTCATCCTTTTGTCGCATGATTTCAGTTAGTTCAAAGGCCATAAAATGATCTTTCCATAAATTAGATGCAAGTGGACCATAATCATGAGTTACATCATTAAAAATCCATCCATCGAACACTGGCTTGAGTTGAAAGAGATCACCAACAGCAATAATGCTAACACCTCCAAATATGTTCTTGCTACCCATAATTTGTTGCAGTCTCTTATCTATGTATGTAAACATTCCATTACCAACCATAGATATCTCATCAATGGAAGTGAGTTTAGCTTGTCTGATGTTAATGCCTTGTAATGAAATCCTTGACTAGCTGGAATGAGTAGAGCACTGTGAATGGTACCGCCTTTAATACCATAAGCTGCTTTGCCTGTTGGTGCCATTAGAAGAATGTGAGTATCATCTGGATCACTTCCAGGCTGGCTAGAATAGTATTTCCAAAGTGCATTGTACATAGCTTTCATTACTTGAGATTTTCCTACACCAGCTCCGCCAGTTAGAAATGTGTATATTGGTTCTTGCTTTGTTTTACACCAATGCAGTACATAGTGGAAAAAGTCTTTCTGTTGTTTGTTGAGGCTGCGTACTAGAGTTCTATATTCTGAATCAGGCAAGCAAGGTTTTTGCAATTCTTCTATGTTTGCACTATTGACTGCAATCCCAATGTCTTGTCCAATATCGTACAATTCAGGTGATTCATTGGAAGGGATTTTCACTTGTTTTTTTATCCTTTTCGTCTCGATCAGCTTTTCCCATATGTTCTGTATTTGGTGCTATCTCATAATACATCTCAGGGTATTGTTCATTTTCAATATTATCAATTGCCTGGTCAGTGATTTCTCTACTGTGGTTATATTCATAAGTTGCTCTCAGTAACTGTAAGTTTGAAGCCTTGCTTAATATCATATAGCCTGCCCTGTACCCATTTAGATTCACATGGGAAATTACAGGAAATCTTTACCAAATGAGTGTAGACTTCAAATAAACTATTGAGACTTAGTCCCAGCATTTGTTTGGAAATACATAGAAGATGGTGTGCCACTGTTCAATCACTGTTCAATGTTAACTGGTGTTTAGAATGCAGTACCCAGTAGAAGCCTAGGCTACTCACTGTCATTGCACTTGTGTATTCCGAAACGCCAGCCTAACAACGGTTACACGTACTGCGTACCGTAACACTAACCATAATACCAGTGGTCTAACATCTAACATTAGTTTTACCTCCAAGTTTAAGGAAAAACAGGTAGGCCGATGGTGGCGGTTAATACTTCCATTCTTCTATAGACCTTCTTGAATGAGTTACAGTTGAAAGTTGCTTAGAAATTTTCACAACAATTATTTTGTAAATCAATTTATTTGTCTCAGCGTGATCGTATAAAACTATGCCAAGCAATCCTTACGCTGTGCAAACAGCAACCTGCCGTTGCTTCGCGGTTTCGAAATTGAGTATGGTATTGGAGTCAAAGGTGAACTTAAACCTCGTAGAAAATGTGATTATGAAAAATGGAGAAAATTTTCAATTTATAGCAAAAATTTGAAACAACAATAAGTAAGAAAAGGACTGAATTTCAATATCATTTATACATTAATTATTTGTATCTTCATCTTGACTTGGCAATATGCGTCTTACTTTTATAGACTATGAATCACTGATCTAAATATAGATGCTAGCTTGTCTCAATCACATCAAAATAATGCAGATGTATGCTATCTGGAAGAATTTGTCTCTCATACCTTAATGTACCATATGGAATCAACAATTCAGTGATCAGACATATGTTGTACCACATCTTTGCCGTACATAGCCAGCGAGGGGGTGGGGGCAGGGGAAAGATTCCACCCCCACAAAAATTTTGGGGACACGATGGCTGAAGGTGAAATAAAAGGGAGCCAAAAAAAAAGGAAAGGTACCACTATTTTGCATGTAAGCCCTTTTCGAATAACAAAAATATTCTCCCTCCCTCAAAAACCTTCCCCGACCACTAACCGTTATGTGCCTGTAAGAGCTGGGGACAGATTTGATTTTGCGAGCCACCTCCCCCCCCCCCTCTCAGAGCTTCAACAAACCAACATGCTTCGACTATGGTGCCCTACAATTAGTCCATGGGATAGACATCCAACAAAATGATTTTATCTTGAGGACAGAACAAGATGTTGTCTTGTTCACAACCCCAGAGCCGTATACCTATACGGCTCTGCACAGCCCATAACAACAGCATTTTTGGATTTGGTTCAATAATATCTTTCGTTTTTGGATATGAAAACCTTTTTGTCAACATAAAATAGACTATATGATAGGTCAAGTGCAATGCAACTGTAGGGTTCATGACATGGTCCTGGTGTAAATTTTTAGCAAAACAAAAGACTTATTAGTATTGAAAACGAGTAACAGGGGTTCTGATCTGGCTGTTTAAACTTTCATTTCAGCAATAAAATGATGTGAATAAGAATATACCATCCCTGGAGGAATTGTTTGGGCTTACCATTAATGTCAGTCTCATGAAGACTTCGTCTTACAAATTCCTTTGTTTGGCCTTCATCCAGTGCATACAGGAGCCTGCTCACTTTAGCTAATTCGATTGAACTATCCTGAAGTCTGTAGTAATCCCTGTGGATCGCTTCTCGGCCTTTTGGCTAAGATCATGTGTAGTATCTGTTCCCTTTCGAGGGGAATGGTGATGCACACCCGACGATGATCACAGTCACAGTCCCGATGTAAGGGGACTGGGGCTGAGAGCGGATCAGTCGTTTGGTAGTTTGGTTTTCTTTCCTGGGTGACTTTTTCTTAAAAAGTATCCCTGTGGATTGTTATATCGTGACCCAAATGCCGAGCAAGCCAGTCCACTTCATGAGAGTTCAGATTTGCTACTTGGGTAACCGTAGCAGCATACTTTCTCAGCTTAGTCGATGTAATCGACTCAGGCTGCTTCATAACACACTTCTGGACAATATTCTTGAGAGCATCCGACCATCTGATTGCCTGTAAACTCTGTCTACCAGCACAAGCAAACAAGTAGGGATTTAAAGAAGGAATTCCCACCTCCTTTCTCTTGTCAGCAAGAAGGGTCATGGCGGTCTTCATTTCCTCAGTTAGCAGAACCGGAACCTTCTTGCCTCTGATCCGAAGAAGGTGAAACCTGGAAAAACAATTTTTATTAAACATCCATTTAATTTTCAGTTATGGTACAATAGAGCCTCTCAAGTTTTTTACACTAAAGAAACTATTATGGCTTGTTCCTCTCTTCCTATCTTAGGTTGGTCTTTAATGTGGTTTGATGTACTGCACTGTAATGGAGCTTTTCTGTAAAAATCTGTTGTTGATGGAAAATAAAATGCTGAAATTTCATTTCACTTTTTTCAAACATTCCAAGCAACCTTGCAAATATAATGTTCAACCATGAAATTAAAACAAAAATGAATGGTAGAACTGTGAAGGTTGCTTGGTGTAGAAATGTAGGAGTACACCTGATCTTTATGGAATCAATTATCTTGCTTTGTAAATTATCTTCCAATTCGTGTCAGGCTGGCGAGGATGTCCTTATGGCCTTGCCACTTGCTCATGTTCTTAAAGGCTTACAACTCTATGTTACCAGCTTCACCGCCCCTCCTCTTCTTGAATATGATTAGGCGACACAAGGTGGTTTTTGCCAGCCATGTCCATGTTTGGCTTGTTGGATTCTTCTTTAATGCCTCTGTACCATGTTGTATTTCTTTGATTAGAAACTCAAAGTTTGAGGAGGTCCTCGGTGACAGGAAGTATTTCGGGCCTGTCAAATTTTATTTTCCCTAGTGTTGTCAGTGCGTGGGTTGAAACCTCCTCCGCCCAGTTGTCGTCCATGAGCTCCAGAAACCCCTTTGCATTTTTCCTGGTCTCCTGACATCGTGATCTGAGGCCGATGCCTTTGACAATGGCATCACATTTTGTGGTTTCCGCTTCTTTGACTGCCAATATGATGATGTCAAATTTCTCAGGGTCAATGAAGTCTTTCAACTGGTAGATTTCTTTCTTCTCAATTATCCTCAGTTGTTGGACCAACCTTGATAGCTGTCGCATTCTTTGATATATATAAGTGGCCTGTCTCTTTCCCAGTTTGTTATAAAGCGACTGTCCGAGTGAGAGTATGACCTCATCTGCTTTGGCAACTATACTCAAATTATCCTTTGCCATTTTATACAGGACGTTCCTTTGGAGGGCAACCCCCGCTTTGCTCAGGAATGGCAGCAATATCAGCCTACTATCCCGAACATGGGTAGGCTTTTCTGTATTATTTCGCTTGTCTGCTTCACCATTGGCTTTGGCTCGGCAGATACCCCTGTGACGCCACAGGTCGTCCTCTAAAAAAATCCCAGGCAGTCTGCACACACTCTTCTTTTATCCTAATCCTTTTCTTTTAATTTATTTCCTTGGGAGGGTCGCCTCACTACAACCAATGACCCTTTTCCTGTTTTAAGTACTTGGGTATTATGGTAGAAGTTATGGCGTAGCACTTCCCATGCAATGGACCTCTCTTGGCTATTAGTTGGGTGTCAGAGCGCTTGGATGACATCTGATTCATCTGCATGTTTGTCGGTTAGGTGTGTTGCCATTTTTATGTTACGTTCTCCACAGTAGAAGCAAAAGTGTCCCATATTTTGTATAAGAAGCAGAGTTCACCATTATCAACGAACCGTACATATAACCAAATATTTAACAGTAGATATAACGAAATATTTTCATGGATTAGTTTGGATTGGTAAATATTTGAAGTAGTATCACTATTTTCCATTGAATAACTTACTCTTTTTGGGTTTCTGCGCTGTTGGTTTCATCTTTTTCTTTGGTGGTCTTTTCTGCTGGTGTGGTGTGGGAGGTACCTGATCAGCAGATGACCCAGGTTCGTCAGTGTTTGTCTTCATAAAAAACATAATTGACAAGAATAATTCAGTGAAGGAGGAGGGAGAGAGGAAGAATTATCTAAGCTAATGATGTTCCCTTACAATATCATAGCTTCAGTTAAAAGACACAGATGTAAAGAAATAAATAGACTTTTTGTAATAAACTGTAATCCCTCCTTCCAAATATTGTAATGAACATTTCTCAATGAGGCAAAGGTTGAGAGGAGATATGTGTAACATTCAACAACGAACCACAGCCCATCAATTGTGAGAATTTTGCTGTTGTAGAATATATATATACCAGTCATACTTGTGCACCTACTCTGTTAGTAGGAGACATGTAGCTATCAAAGAGGGTGTCCACATCTACAAGACAATGACAAGAGGTTTCTTCCTCAGCCAAACTGTATGAAAACTTCTAATGGATGAAGCTTGTAGGCTTTGACTGGTCAAAAAAGTAGAGCTTATAGTAATCTTCAACTACAGTAAACATGATTAATGTGTAACTATTTCAGCCATCAATGTAAGAAAATATACAATTTATACTACTGTATTTTAGGCCTCTTGAAGTGTAAGCACAAACCTCTTGATGGTGGTGGTGTTCAGAGCCTTCATCCTCTGAGCTGTTCAGCATTTCTTGAAGCCATGAGTGAAAGAATAATTTCAAGGCATCTTGAGATCCAAAAAATTAAAATGAACAAGTGAAAGGTCCAAGTCTTTCTTATTTGGGGTTACTTTGATGATTCTTGGAAGTGGAACAATACCCACTTCTCTGGCGTTGAAATATCAAGTAAAGACCAATGTTTAGTGTGTTTGTCAGAAGATACAACTTTACATATTAGCAGATATTTTGATAGATTAGTTTGGATTCGTTAATAGGAGAAGTAATATCATCCTCTTTTGTATTGTATAACTTACTCTTTTTTGGTTTCTGCGGTGTTGGTTTCATCTTTTTCTTTGGTGGTCTTTTCAGCTGGTGTGGCTTGGGAGGTACCTGATCAGTGGACGGCCCAGGTTGGTCAGTGTTTGCCTGTAAAAAGAGAAATGATTCAATTACCTTCAGTGGACAGAGGGGGCAGGGAAGATCTGTAAGATGAGGAATTTGTGAAACTAATCAAGTATCCTTATAACGTGATAGCCTCAGTTAAAAGATACAGATATAGAGAAATAAATTGACTTTTTGTAATGAACTACAACCCCCCCCCCCCCCATTTCCAATGAAAAATCTCAATGAGGCAACGGTTCAGAGGAGTAAAGTGTAAAAATGAACAATGTAACCACAGCCTATCAATTGTGAGATTCAGATACATATTTATACCTTTCATACTTGTGCTCTGTAACTAGGAGACATTTAGCTGTCAACCAAGTAGAGCTTATAGTATTCTTGAACTAGAGTACAAATGATTAATGTATAACTATTTCAGCCATCAATGAAAGAAAATATATAATTTATACTACTGTATTTTAGGCCTCTTGATGTGTAAGCACATACCTCTTGATGGTGGTGGTGTTCAGAGCCTTCATCCATTATTTGGGGTTACTTTGATAATTCGTGTATGTATTAGTTTGGATTTGTAACTATTAGAAGTAGTATCACTATTTTGCATTGAATACCTTACTCTTTTTGGTTTCTGCGGTGTTGGTTTTATATTTTTCTTTAGTGGCCTTTTCTGCTGGTGTGGTGTGGGAGGTACCTGATCAGCAGATGACCCAGGTTCGTCAGTGTTTGTCTTCATAAAAAACATATTTTACAAGAATAATTCAGTGGAAGGAGGAAGGAGAGAGGAAGAATTATCAAAGCTAATGATGTTCCCTTACCATAAGATAGCTTCAGTCAAAACACACAGATGTAAAGAAATAAAATGTTATCCCTCTCCCCTCCCAAATATTGTAATGAACCTTTCTCAATGAGGCAAAGGTTGAGAGGAGTTCAGTGTTACATTGAACAATGTAACCACAGCCCATCAATCATGAGGATTTTGCTGTAAATTTGTAGAGTACTTGTAGATATACATTTTTAACAGTGATACTTTTTGCACCAACTATGTTACTTGGCAACATTAAGCTTTCAGAGAGAGTGGCCACATCTAACATGAAGCAAGGTTTCTTCGTCAGCCGAACTGTATGAAAACTTCTAATGAGTGAATAGTGCCACCAAAGTTTCACTGGTCAATGCAATGATGGCTTAAAGATATGTAGTAAAAATGATAAACGATATATTCTGTATAACTATTTTATGCCCCTTGATGTGTAAGGACATACCTCTTTATCGTGTAGTGGTTCAGAGCTTTCATCCTCTGAGCTGTAGTCCAGCATTTCTTGTAGCCAAATAAGTCAAATAATGATTTTAATGCATCTTGAGATCCCCAAAACTTAAAATGAACAAGTGAAAGGTCCAAGTCCATCTTATTTTGGGTTACTTTGATGATTCTTGGACTGGAACAATACCCACTTCTCAGGCTTTGAAATATAAATTAAATTTAGTGTGTTTGTGAAATGATAAACACAGCTTTACATGTAACCAGATAGATTTGATAGATTTATAGTTTGGATCGATAAATAATAGAAGTAGTATTTTCTTGACAAATACAAGAAGAAAAAGAACAAAGCATTCTTCTTGAATTTTTATTCACCTTTCATAGTTTAAGTGAATTTGAAGGCTACAGGTGTCATGTCATTCTTGCATAGTTGCAGGTAATAATTGCTTTTCTTTAAAATTTACATCTACTTTCTACTGATTCGCCTGGTTTAATAATTTTATGAAAATGAAGGTTACAAATACTGCTGAAAAGTCAATATTCACACTTTTTGGAGTTCATCATTCACATATCCAACTGCAACAGCAGCATGATGCATCTACTGACTCTGTCTCGTAACTCCATTGTACCCTGTATTTAGTATCACGTACTGTTGTAACAGCATAGTGATACAGCAATACAAACAAATTTTCACAGGAAAAGGTTGTGAACGATTTGTTTTTTATCTGAGTACTGGAAGATGCCAGAATGTTTGCATTCAATGGAATTTTATAAACACTGTACCTAACCTAAAACAGGGCTGGGGAAAATAATGTCACAACTTATTCGCAAAATAACCGCAAGATAGCCATACACTATCATACAGTCTATGTAACGTTTCAAATGGTGAGATGATTACTTTTCTTTGTTATACTACAGGGTTTAATTAACAGCAATGTCCAGGTTATTCCCAAACATTGCAAATTTAAGAAATAATAGCTTGGTAAATTGCGATAATTTTAAGAGGTTTGGTTGCTATAAAAATCACCAAGAGTAGTAGATTTTTTTTATTACTATACTGCAGTCTTATATGTTTAACTTTCAGTTTCATTGAAAAATATCACAATATTTATGCATCATACCTGGCCAAAAACAGGGGGGTGAACGCAGGGGGTCCAATAGCTATGCAATCGTGTGGAACGCCCGCCCCGTTTGGCCAAAAAACTGATGTATAGAGAGTTTTATAGATATATATATATATATAGATAGACAGATATGACAAAAGCTCCATTAGCTCACAACAATTTTCTTTGGCATTTTTCAACATTACATATTGGTACTTCTGAACAGTGCTAGTTCAAACACAATGATTGATGCTGCACTACCTACTGTAGTAGAAAAAGACAAAGTTACACGCAATAAAAACAACATATATTTATGGATTCACTCCCTTTTGATTGCAGCTCAGTTGCATCAATGTAAAACCTGTTGCCATCACCAAAGTGGGTAATGTTGGTGGTGACATCCAACGCAGTGCTTCACACAAGCTTTTGATGCATGACACTCGAGGCTCATTTTCCGTAGCTATGACATTATATCCCATTGGAATGCTACCTCTGGTCTGGTTGCTGTACCTGGCCAGAGTCTCATGAAAATCAACTGCTGAGCATCTGTCCAGCAACCACAAAACATAACAGGTATGCTGTGTTGTCGACTTGTCGGCCTGATAGAAAGTCAATTTTACATGTTAACTAGGAGAAGACAAACATTGTTTGGTAAACTCACAACTCCAATATTATGTCATGTGTACATCATACCTTTAGTGGTCATGATATCAATATGAACAATTCTTCTTGGATGCCAATTGAAAGTTGGTCCATTTTAATCTTGATTTTCTTTTCAATATTTCATAACTGAAACTGAATAGCCAAAAAAGTTTAAATTTGGAATTGTCATTTAAAGGCTCGTAGTACCTTTTTCGTCGAAGACAACAATTGACCGTTCTTTCATTGATGCACATGAATGGCCATCACGAGGTATCCAAGGCAACTGCTTGATGTACATGGGAGAAAATGTTCCACCCTGTAACAGATAAAGAAGTGAGAAAAACATTGTAGATCTTATAAGCATGACATTGCTGTTTAATTATTGTGTCTGGTCTACTATATTGATTGAATGTTATTGTAGCTTTCCTTGCTGAAACAATGTCTGCAAAATAGAACATTTTCCTGTGTTAGTTCAGTTGAAATTAAATTTCCAAAGTTGCACCTTTTTGGGGTTCAATGATGAGAGAATTTGGTGGAAAATATGACTGACTGCACACAGGTTTACACAATCTGAATTTAAAAAATCTCAATTGACACAAATTATTAAAGAAGCCAAATCTAAATTTCATTTTGACAATTCATCTTTTTGTCTTGGTCATAAAAGCAATTTCAACACTCACAACTAACTAATTTTCTTTCAATTTTCCTGCTACAAACTTAATTTTGACTAAAACAAATGTTTCGAGAAAGCTTCTATTATTGAGTATGTTTTAATGTACAAGGAAAACATGTACAAGGCGTGCATGGTTGTGATGAAAACAAAGCAGACAATACAATACAAACTACAAGGCAGACATTACTAAAAAGAAGAAAGTTGAAACAATGGTTGTTTCTCTGCAGTTAGTCTCATAAAGTAATAATCACAATTTGGAAGGAGTTGTTTGAAACGTTTCTTAAAACTTTGAATGCTCGGAATGATGCAGAGATCCGGAGGGAGGGAATTCTACACTTTTGACCACACTTAGCAAATCACCTATCACCATGGAAAAAATTGAAAAATATCCAAAAATTCATGTCTTAATACCTGCAGGCTAATTCTGTACATCAACTAATACCCTACCTGGTATTTGACTATAACACTGTTGTGATGTACTAGGACCAATTATAACGCCCTATGTAATTATATGAGGGCTTTCCTGCGGAGCGATGCGTGGCGGAAAAGAGGAAGCATACTCGATGAGTTGCGTGCATTTAGTGCTTCTTACGTGACCCGCCATGCGGGATCCAAAACGTCACGGCCAAACGGCACTACCCAACCATCCCACTGTGACAAAAAAAAATAAAGTCAAGCGAGCCAAAATAGTAAATACGCCCACCGACCTGCAGAGACAAACCCCCATCCACCCGCTCAAACATTCAAAAAACCACCAGCGTGCATTTAGTACATCTATTGAGGAGTCTGTCTCACTCAAGACCTGGCAATCGAATGCCCTCCAAACTACTAACAATAACAGCTGCTACTGCAACTAATTAACATACACATAACAGAAATAACATTGACATACACAGCTGTCTAAAATACTTGTAACATGCAATGAGCTACAGTTTCACATATAGACAACTAACATGACATAACGTGAACTATTATCCCACTCCCCCGCCCTTTAAGAAATGTCCTAATTTTTCAATGCATCTTTACACAAAAACATATTTTATTCAAAATTCCTCATCATACCCCAAACATAGCGGTAAATGCATTAAATACATATCAATACAGCTACGTCATGCTATAGCCCGGCATTTCCTCTACTGAAACATCACAATCATACTCAACATACAACCAAAAACTTGTCCAGCTACTACTTATACAATTATGCTATTCTAAATACAAAGTTCAATTAAGGTCATATAAGTGGAAATGCTTAAAACGAGCAGGGATAGCCGTCTGACGCCCTGACTTTGTTGTTCGTGGTGCTGGGTAGCCAACCTCTGTGGGGAGAGGTAACAGTCTCTATATTGCTGTACCAGTCCCAGAAGATTGAATAGGGACTAAGGGACGGGATCCGGATGAAGCGGATTGATGTGGGTTTGGATAGCCCTGCCCATTATTTGACATGATGTTGCCTCGTCTGACCTTTTGTCCATTTTCCACCAAGCGTAACTTCTCGCCTGTGATGGCTGGTAATGAAACTCTAACTGTTCAGGACAGAATGTGGCTCAGCTTAAGAATAGATGGCGCTATTCATGTTTTTTGGGAACCGTGGCGAGTTGACAACCGTATAGCGACACTCATGGCACCTGGAGTTCTCAAGGAGGCTCAAAGTCGTAAGTTTGATGTGAAAATCCTAATAAGAGGGCTAGATAGACCTCACAGGATATTTATATTACTTTTAAGATAACTTTTGTTTTACGTTGTTCTTTGATTGCAGTCAAATGAATGTTTTTGGGGGGCTTAAATATTTTATGTCAGTGCATAAGCTTAAGGTTTAGCGGTAATTTGCCACACAGTCTTATGTATTGGTAGGCTATCGAGTGCGCTGTACTGAAGGCCTATGGAAAAGATTCTGGGTCACGTGACCTTCTTTACAGTATTGAAATGAGCTATTGTGGAGGTTTAAGGGATTTAGACATCCATGTAGATTATTGAAGAAGATGAGAGTATTGTTACTAGCCATGATGGGACATATTATATCAATTTATCCCAAGTTTATATGATTATTGTTGATTCGGTGCTTCATTTAAAGGAGCATTCTGCTTGAACATATTTCACTTTATGATTACTGAAGGTGGGTTAGCCTATAGGTTTTGTTGATAATGAGGCATAGTTCGAGCACTGCTGTTGTATATTTTGTTCAGGTTGTTGTTAAGAATACTTACCTGTTTCCTTGTCTTCTAATTTATAATTAAGTATTCATTCTGATTTGCATTTCAGATTGAACCATCATCATTCATCTCGTCATTTGAGTTATCGTCGACACAATTATCGCCATCTCTTTTTGTGAATTGGAGATTTTAGTTGGATAATTGATGCGTTCAATACATGGGCTCAGCAACTTAAGATCATTTGTTCATTTTATTCTTTTGACTCCGGAGTACAGGGATTGTCCGTCACACTAACACGTTTCTACGTAAAGATTGTCATAAATTTGTGATTGCTCACTACATTAATGATACCATAAGAATTAGAGAACAGGTAAACTTCAAAATGATGTGTAACTTAAGCTCTGGCCAGGAATAGGTCATAAGTGATTCAACATCATCCAACAAATGATCCTCCTAGTACATACAACTTTAAATGGCAATTGAAATACCTGGTTTGCCTTAATACATATCCAGGGCTCCTTTGAGATACTCCCTGCATCTACCCATTGATTAAATTTTGAACAGTACCCCTGCCACTTACACCAGATACTCAGTTTTTTCCTTTCTTCTGCCTCTTCTTCAGGACCTCCACCGGGAAGAAATCAGCTGAAACCAAAAAATACTTTTACTACCATGGTTAACATAATAATTTGGCAACAATAGTGGTGAAAGATTAATCAGGAAGTTGCTACTCCAGCTTGTAAAATATGTTTAAATCAGTAGGCCTATGCACTAGAAGCAGGAACCCACAATGTGCAACAGATGCAAGCATGTTCAAAAATCTCTTAAAAGCAACAGCAACGTTGTTTAACGTGTAATACCATGGAAAGAGGGTCACCATACCTGCTTCGTCTTCCTGCTCTCTACCATCTTCCTCAGTATTTTCTGGACATGACTGCAAGTCTTCATATATGGCAAGCACAATGACTGAAGGTCCTATGGAGAAATGATACATAGTTTCATTAGAAGTGCAAACTCATGCATCAGGATGTTGCAATCTTCGTAACTTCCAATGAAATGAGATGATGAAAGGGATAAAATTAAACAATTTGCTATTTCAGCACATTAATGTAATGAATGGAAGTAATGGTACCATTCACATTTAAGAAGGACATAAGCTACAATTTAAATGGCTTTAATGTCATTCACTTCAGTCATGGATGTTTATGTGAGACTCATTAGTTTTAATAAGAACCAATCACATTGGAAATTACATCATGCACTGTACATGACATTTGTCGCTTTTTAAACCTACTTGTACAAGCCAATCAACACCTATTAGGATATGAATGCTCACTGACACACTGAGTACTAACAAGGGTTTGTCTGAGTGTCATGGTGACAAATACTCCCCTAAGATACTACAAAATCTTTTGGAGATAATAGATACAAAATAAAGACCCTGTAATATATCCCTTTGCATGTTACTTCACAAAACATGTGATTAAATCTGACATTTCACATGAAAGAAGAACCAGATTGCACAAATGCACTGGTCGTAGGATGGATGAACAACTTCATCACGGCTAGAGCCTTGGTCTTCATCCTGGTCTACCATTTGACTATCATCACTCACAGACACTGCAAACAGGAGACTCGGTGATCATCGAGCCGAAACGTGCCACTGGGACGAGCTGGTACGACGAGATGGGGGAACCCTCTCTAGAAAGGTCGGCCTCAAGTGACGACTCGGACGACGATATGTCGTCTAGAGCTCGCTTGAAGCTTACAGAATCGTCGTCGGCGTAGTAATGCCTCATTGCCCTCTCATGGCC
>JAIPMN010003937.1:1635-14733 GCA_020650975.1 Apostichopus californicus | reverse complement strand
ATGTGATGTGTAGATGTTTGATATTGAAAGGGAGATTTCTATGGTTTTTGGTGGAGATCAGAGGTCACCAGGGGTCAAAACTGACTAACTTGTCAACACGATATTTCAAGGTTGTAATCATGGGTACTTCTCATACTTAGTGTGTGGATGCATCACATTGGGTACAAGAACCCTATTTTTTTCGGTGGATAAATAGTGGTTCTGGACATTTAGGTATTTCTGGTGAACAAGCAGAAGTCTAGTGTAATGAAATCATCAAAACCTCTATGCATTTTTTTATTTTTATTTTTTAGGAACTAGTGCACTGTCAAATTTACATTTATGTATAGTATCTAACACATATCATTTACAATTCTACGGATTTGTGGTGAAACATATCCATTTGAAAGGTAAACTTCAATCTACAAATAAACATAATGCAATATCAAAATGAAATCGAAAGTAAAGAGCAAAAATGAAAAGACACACATCAATCCAACTCCCCATCTCAATATTTTGTTGCTTTGCAGAGATGAAAAACATTGCAATTTATTATTTTCTTTAGATAAGTACATCACACATTAAGTTGCAATGGTCACAAGTGCATGATGCATCAAACTGTCTATCGTTTTATTATATTTTCACTGATGCAACGAGGACCCCTTCTCACTTGTTCAAACCTCACTGACAAAAAATGACATGGCAAAGTATATATATATATAGTAAATAAATAAAGATCAACACACCAGAAAAATTCCACTTCACGACCGGTTTCGTCCTTTTGGGACTCATAGGGTGAAGGTACAGTAGGAATCGAACCCCCAGATCTTGTGTCACAGACCGAAATCTGTACCACTTGACCACAGTGATTCGACTGGTGTGTGAATGCGTATAAACTGGCCTTGTATATCTGTCAATGAGGGCGTATTACCCAAGTGTTATGATTGTACATAGTGCACCCCTGGTGCTTTGAATCTAACAATTTACAAAGAATTACCAATTTTTATAAGCAAGCCAAGCTGTAAATAAGAAATGAATGTGTAGCAAGTGGTATGACAGATATATAGTAAATAAAATATATATGTATAATTGAAATTGTAGTGAGTTGGAAATTCCAAAACACTATAAAAACTTCCAGCCCCCACCGGGATTCAAACCTGGGCCTCCCTCTTTATATGCGGATATCAAACACTGGACAACATGCCATAACGTTGGGAGCTGGAACAAGCTGTTCATTAACACAATCAAACTGCATGTCTTTACTTCACAATGGAAATCACTGATTAATGTTCATTTTTGTCATTTGATTACAAAATTAAATGAAATAAAATATTAATATGTATGTCAACAATAGACTAAGCTGAGAATTGGACAAAATTACTTCATTCCACAAGCACTATATTATATTTATATTTTTAAAATTATTTTTGAGACCATCTTACTCCTTTAACATGTTTAAATAGCTCTATATTATGTTTTCACACAGCTACGACATTGGTGATGGTACTTGGTCAGTTGTCACTCCTTCCACTGATAGTCAGGTAAAATTACTGTAAATCATAGTCATGGAAGTGGTCAAATTCGATTTAATTGTTTAACTCCCATATGGAATAGGCTAAGGACCACCTTTGTGGAAGGCTACTTAACTGCTATCTGTGAACTGTTCAGAAAAATTGTTGAGGAATTGCAACATTTACATAAATTTGGTCAACTTTTATGAGTTTTACAGGGTAACGGTTGACGTGACTAATTTAATTTAAAAGTACAAAACATTTTGAGATTAACGACTGTTTTATAAATCGTGTCGTTGCATTTCAAGTTGAACTGGAATGTTGAAGTATCAAAATGTTTAAAAAATGTTTTGCAGTTTAGGGTACACTGTGATAGCATCCGTTTCTTATGAGATCTGATACCATATATGCCGAGAGCCAGGTCATACCCGGCTGTGACACATTGATTGCCCCCTTTTTGAAATCTTTCATATTTTTCTTAATTATATTATGAAATTAATAATACTTCATTCTTTATCCCATATTTCCCTATCCCCGCTAATCCACACCCTCCTTTTGCAGGCATGACTGATACAACCCCTCTCTGCCTACATAGATATGACTTGTACAAAAAAGTGTAAAGAAATGGGTAACAATAACAACCAGAAAATACTGACATTTGTGCATTTCTTTTGTCATTTAGAGCCCCTCTGGCCGGTTATTTCATGCCGCTGCAGTTATTGGGGATGCTATGTATATATTTGGAGGAACAGTTGATAATAATGTAAGGAGTTCAGAGATGTACAGATTTCAGGTGAGTGTTTTTTTTAGCCAAAATGTCTGTTTTCAGGATTTCAGCCTTTATATATTTACTGACTCAATAAGAAAGACAGAATATGGAGGTAGTGTTGTTCCAATACTATTTTATTGCATTATCATGTATCTTGAAGGATGTTTCAGGAAAAAAGTTACCTTCTTTCACACAAATGCACAGATATCCGCAATAAGGTGTTTACAATACGGGGTTTGATTCTTTGGCAACTAACTTGCCTTTCGGACAAAGCGGTCATGTGGTCATTGCATGAAGTATAGTCTTTCGAGAGATATTAGAGTGGTCTCTGTGTGTTGAGATTTCAATATGTTTAGAATTAGGTACCACAGATATCAGTGACTATTCAACAAAGTTGTTTATAATGATTATTATTTTGAGTTGTATCCTATTGGAGCATTCAGGATTTTTGAGATATATTTCGTCTGATAATATTCTTGGTGCAGTGCCACAAACGATATGAACCCCCACACCATTGGTGGGTGACTTATATTCAAATATTGAATCCATTTTAGAGTTTCATTTATTAAAAGATATCCTATTTCATCCTGTAATCCTAAGGAAGATACAACTGAAATCTGCTTAATACATTTAAACTGTTGTCAGTGTTTTTGTTAATCCAGAAAGTTTTCTCATAATTGTCCAGCAAGGAGTGGCCAAAACAACTAAAAAACTAAGGTCGAAATTACTCTCATCCTAACGAAGCATTACAAACAAATCAGCTGGATGGCTTTTTTTAACTGTTTTAACTCGGCAGTTTTCAATTTATCAACCGTGCACCTTGAAGGACGACTTTGGAAGGTTTCTCCTGACTTCCAAGTTTACAGACGTTGATTTTCTGGTCGGAGAAAACCGAGTAGAAATCTCTGGTCACGCTGCCATCATCATTGCCAGATGCAGATATCTGCATCAAAAAATTGAGAAGACTAAAGAAATTTTGGCCGCCCAGGTGAGACTTAATTTTAATTTGCTTGCCCTGCGGTTCTTTATACCTGTCTCCTCATAACTTCTGCACCATTGCTCAAGTGGCCTGGTACACCCTTTGACAGTGGTCTCCCATGGTAACTGGTGACCTCTGGTCATCGACCTGTTACGTGACTGCCAGCTATCTATAAGAGGGATTCAACCACTCGAGATTAACCGGCAGTCACGAAGAAAGCAAAAGAAGAGACGAGAGAGGAGAATTTGTTCTGTGGAATTATGTAATTACTGCCAAAGAGAGGAGCTGGCATGGCGTAGCGATTATGTAACAATTTGCATTGACGCATTCCTAAGGAACACAATCAATTAATAATAATAATAATATGTGCTATTTATAAAGCGCTTTCCAATAAAATCTCAAAGCGCTGTACAGAAATAAATACCTAAAAGATATCAAACAATACAAAAAATTGCACCAGGTAACTAAAAATAGCAATACAAAGAATAACAAGGAATAATTAAAACAAAAACAAAAAAATTATAAATGAAAAAAAAATTAAACTAAACTAGGTGCGTCAATTGTACATTCCTCAGACAGAACGCACAGACCCCATAACACACCTACTTCTTTATCATTGTAACGCACAAAGTATCTAATCGTGCGCGTCAGAGAACAGTTGAGTGTATTTTTATCAGTTTATAACCATCCTCTCCTATCTTGTCCAGTGGAGGACTGCTCCCCAGCCACCTGATAAGTGTCATTATTCATTTTACTTTACCCCCCTCCTCCCTCCCCCCCCCGGTTCCCACTTATTGTGTTTGTTTCATGTGTCGGTGCATTCTTACAGCATCGCGTTAAGTTGAATTTGATCAATTTTTTGTTACCATTCGTTGAAAGGAAACCTGTTTAATAAGCTCTTGCCTAAATTATTAACGTTGAAGTGTTTGTTTCAAATAATTATGAAAGATTCCAAGATTTCCTAGAAAATCCCAAACTTAATATTATTATGTGATTAATGCTGTCGTGAAGAAAGAGTGTAACAACATATTAAGAATGACTTAAAATCTTCAATTACGTAATAATTAACATTAATTTGATGGAAAAAAACTCTTAGATTGATTGACAATTTATATTGAGTATTACTACATTTGAAAGGATTCAAGAATACCGACATCGACAAATTCAAGAACATGTGAGCATTTTTCTGTTCATGACATTTTTTGCTTTTATCATTGGCCGACTTTATTCTTCCAAAATAGTTTTGCAATAGTTTTCCCCCCAAAGAACAGGAATAATATTTATGATAATTTTCCTTTTAATATTTCTTGTCAGAATGCTGGCCTGGGGGACGTTGCACAGAGTGCCAACCAGCATTTTCAAGTGGTTCTATCAGAGGCTAGACCAGAGGCTTTTCAAATGGTACTGTGGTTCATATACACGGATAAATTAGACTGGAGGCCTGAAGGTACAGTTTCATTTCAATTGTTTTCATCTCAATATTAGGACCAGAAGTCGTCAAAGCATGTTCTCATTTTGAACATGCCTTGACCTTCTACAATTTACTGACCGTGTACAAACACAGGGTGCAAGAGTAACTATTTGCATGAACCTGTTATCACCTCCAGACTGAAGGAGATATGAAGGTGTGGATTCCAAGAGCAGAGAGGAATAAATAGTAGTGATTAGCACAACCTTGCATATGTACCTAATTATAGACCTAGATCAGGGTTTCCCTAACTTTATCCCCCCACGAACCCCCTGTGGATGTCAGAGTTGTCCACGAACCCCCAACTTTTCCAGACATGATCTGAGTCATTATTATACTATAATATTCATAACAGCCTGTGTCTGTTTCATAATTCAGTTATTTATCACATGCACGGTACGGTACTACTATGGCAACATATGCGTATGGAATGCGAAAAGAGTTTGTCGATAGGTACGACTTTTGTACATTACTAAATTATATGATATATCAGATTTTAGTTCAACAAAGAGTACTCTAGTTTTGACTTTCAGAAAAGTCTCACGAATCCCCTGGGATGGACTCACGCACCCCTGGGGGTTCATGCACCCCAGTGAGGGAACCCCTGACCTAGATTAATGCCAAAATGTCCCTCAGAATGCAGCATTTCACTGTGATTATAGTTGTGGTCATTAGCTCCATGGCCCTCTAGCCATTTGAGGCTTTCATGAGAGATCTCAACAATATATTCTTAGGTGAGCTTGAGTTTACCCCGTCCTTTTGATTATCAGTCCGTCCCCTTCCTTGATTTGCATAATGTACGGACTGACGAAGGTAAAATCGAAACCTGCGTATTTGTAAATCCCACTTTTAAGAATCTTTACAAAAAGTATGAGTCTTTGCCCGTAGCAAACATGTTCTGGACAATACAGCTTATATGGCTAGGCCCTCCGAATCAGAACGATTTGTTGTTCCATGGAGGAGAATACGAAGAAAAATTTAAATACCCTCGAATCTAATTTGGTTGAGAGAGAATACCAGACATTCCAGTGAAACATATAAAACCTTTATGAAACCTTTATTTCAAAAACAGCTCTTTATTTTCAAAAATACTCTTTTAAAACCGGAAAACCTATATGCTTATTTTTATTTTTATTTTAAGTTAAAAATAAAATATTTGAAAGATTTAGTTCAGAGTATTGTATTGTTCAGAGTATTATATTCAGTCATGGCCATGAGTTTTTGTGGACAGCCGGGCATGATTTATGCATTTGATCAAAAACAGACTCACAAATAACAGTTAATGTAAGTCAGGTATTTTTAAATAAGGGCCACAGATGATGGGCATAAATGGGCATAGGTGATGAGTATGTTACAAATTAACTTCATTTTGGACCTTTAAAATCCTTTATTTTCATGTTTGAGCCTTTAAAACCTTTATTTCTTCATTTACAACCTTTAAGAAAACCTTTATTTTGTTGAAGAGCTGCTGGGAGGTCTGAAATATCCCATTGACATAGTTAGAGAAAGGACTATAGAAGGCTAGTAAGGTTCCTAAAAGTGATCTTTTAAAAACGACAAAAGAGTTGAACAACAGAAGAAAATACAGGCTCCTCTTGAGGTTACTCGCAACCCCCTGCCTTCCACCTTTACACAAAATCATCAAAAAATATTATCCTATCTTACAGTTGTCTGCAACTTTCAACGATAGTTTCAAGAGCCCCATAACCCCCTCCCCCCCACTGTCATTTTCAGGCAACCCCTGAATTTAAAGGTTGTTACATGTGAAGGCTAAGATTCAACAGAACAAAAGAAAGTAGAGGGTGCTTCAGGTCACATGACAAAAGCTGTGTCACATGCAAAGTCCTTTTAAAGGAAACTAAAAATCTTTCAAAATTTCCAGTAAAGGCCAAAAGTTTAATGTAAAATTGTAAGTATGCTACTTGTACCACCACTTATCATTTATTAATGTTATAAATTATTTAGACCTGCCAAAAACAATATGTCAGAGAAATTAGATTGGAGCCGAGAATTAGACTCAGAGGTCAAGAAGTTAAGAAGGGTCAGACTCCTATTGTTTAACTTAACACTTTAAAAAATGTAAATACTTTGAGCTTGTAATCATGGAGAAGATTCACAATAATACTAAGAAAATTGGGGAAATAGTGGAGCTTAAGTGGATTTATAGGTTGACCAGGGGGGTAGTGGCTGGGGAGACTGGGGGCACGTGCCCCCCACTTTTTTCCAAAATAGCAAGTGTGCCTTACTGGCAAATAAAATGTGCCCCTTTGATGAAGAACTGTCTTTTCGATATCTTTAGCCTTTGTTAATTTTAAATAGAGTCACGTGCACCATAATAGTATTGATAGCATACTAACACATCATATATATATATTTAAGTGATATGGCCGTTGTGTATCGGTTTTTAGCATAACGAGTGGTGGTTGTGGAATGAGAAAGTGCCCCTCTGATGTTGTGCCCCCCTACTTTTTGAGAGCTTCCTACCCCCCCCCCGAGGTTGACTGAGGTTGAGGACTACTGCACATGAGTCAGTTCAGAATACAGTGTGGCTGCTGCAGTTTTTAGTTAATTTATAGTATGTGATCACAGAAGGTGTATCCTTGCTAAACAGCATGCAATATTTTAGGAAGCCATCTTTTACCTTTGACCAAGTTTACATCTTTTTGGAAGATTTTGACATGATCCGACACTCTAATATATCTGTCTAATGAATTATATTTGATTGTTTATACTGGACGCTTTTTATGTCCTGTTTAACTTTTGGCCTTCTCGCTGTTAGGTTGTAAATAAATTGCTAACCTTTCAATATCGCTAAGAGTTTTTTTATCAGGTTAAATATACACACAGAGATATTCACTATGGACAAGAGGTTATGAGGTTAATAAACACTTTTGCTTTCCTTGTTATTAAATATGCAACATTGTTCTTACAATAAGAGGACCATAAAGTGTTGGATTCTTTGTATTCTTTCCCACAGTATCAAGTACTTCACTTTCACTATTTAATCAGATCCTTTCAAGAACAGTTTGTATTAAAGTGAAAGAGCCTTTTATCTTTCCTTGAGGACTTTTGGTTTCAAAGTTTCACCATTGTTAGGTTGAGTTTTTTATTTCCCTATAGTAGAATCTTGGACAGTAAAATGTTTCATTTTTCAAACTTGGTCGATTTAATACTCAAGTGTCACACTGTGTTAATTAACAGTGCTACTGTGACAGTACCTATTTCTGTATAACCTCATTTCTACAGTAAGATCCAAAGGGCTGCACTGTCCTCAAAACCCAAATCTTTCATTAACTTTTCTTCTTGAAGTGTTGACAGTTAAAATTTTCAGTCATAGTTTCAAATCCTTTTTTTGAATTTTTGTATTTTGAAAATGATGATCAGATAACCAACAAAAGTTATTATATATTTCTCTGACACCCTAATTTTGTATCGATATTATTTGAATATTAATGAATATGCTGTTCCTGTCATAATTTAACCTATTGTTTGTTTAAGAAGTCATTATAGGCTTGAATATGTTTGAACTTTTTTATCTTTGGACCGTAATTAACGTTAGTCACAAAGTGTTTAGATATGCATAACAAAGTAACCGATCTAATTAAAAGGAGCAGAGTCTTGGTTAAAATGATTTGAACATATCATTCAAATGGAAAGATCCATTTCTCATTGTTTCACAAAATTATGAAATATGTAAATAACAAGTACCCATTCCAGAGTAGCCTTAAACAGTAAGTCATACCGACAATTGTAGCTAGACTTTGTGTGATAAAGATACTTGAGATGAAAAGGAAGGCTATATAACTTAATTACAATCTACAGTAGTCCCATTTTAATATGATACTGAAGATTTTGAGCAGGTGTAAAATTTGACATCAGCACCACCACATTTGATAACCTTACTGATAATTTTATTCTTTATTTGACTATGAATGTATCTTTTGTGGAACGAGTACAAAGTTTACATCAATCCCACATCTGATAAACTTTATCATAATTTTCTCTCATTTTAACTTTTGTATCTTTTGTGTCATAGAGGTAGGTTTTGCCAATATTAAAAAAACTGACCTATTGCAATTCCCAGAGTTTTCCTAGCATCAACACTGCTTACTGTATTCACCTTGACAAATATGAAAGACAAAGCAGAAAGAAGGTAAAAAAATTGCACCACCTAGTGGCACTATAATATCACACATTGAAGACAAATGGCCTTCTCCCCCTCCCTCCACCCCTCCCCCTCCCCCCCCACCCCAGCTGCACACACACAGCCAAATTTGAAATCCTGATAAGGTCAAATGGAGCAAGGTTTTTATTTAGATGTATGCAGATGTTATTCATCACAAAAAAAATCAATTCACATTTAAGGATACAATTGATGGTTGGGTTTGCTTCTGTTTTAAAAGTTCATGATAATATCTTTAATAATACACACTGAAAGTGGAAATTTGTCTATTTTTATCATATCATGATAAAATAAAGGCAGAGTAGCAGGAATAGGATATATGAAAATGACAGAAAGTGAAGTTAAAACAACCATGATGGACTTGACTAGAAGAAATCACTTCCTGAACAAGAATGAGCAAAAAGGAACAAGAAGTCAGAAGCGCTCTAGCGTGGACCGGATTTCAAAAGGGTGCGGGCCGGGGAGGGGGGGGGGGGAGGCTGAGTTGGCAGATTTCAAAATTCCTAGGACTGATTTTGGTTTCGACTTATATGTTTATGTAAGCTCCAGAGGTGAATTGAGGGTTTTATGAGGAGAGGGAGCTGCCCTGAGATTATTAAGGACGACTCCCACTGTGTGGGATCTGAGGGTACTCCCCTAGAACAAAATTAAAGATTTAGCATCAAATGGTACATTCTGAGGCATATTTAGACGATTCTTCTAATAAATAATAATCAAATCAAATATCCCCCAACTGGTCTGGGTAGGGCGCTTTACTTTTGGGAGTGCAAGAGGTGTATCAAGGATTTCATAAAAAAGGAAAGCGGTGCTGTTGGAGTCATTGAATCCAACTCCCATGTAGGGAAGGGGTGGGGGGAGGGGGAAGGGGCCCTCAACAGAAAGAAGTCATAAAGGTTTAGTTGTCAAATGGTGCCTTTTTAGACTAAACTAGGTCTATATAAGCATCACTAAAAGCATTGTTATGGTCATAACTTCTCTCATGTAAACATTGTGGAAGGTTGATTGGGGGGGGGGGGAGCGGGGGTTCCACTGAAGAAGTGATCTGAATGCAAAAACTTGCCTGACAGCCACTTTTCTGCAACTGATGATGTTTGAAGTGAAGGACAATAGCTCCCTGCCCATTCCCTCACCCCTCCCCTTTGCCCACCCCACTGAGCAAGAATGGATGAAAACTTTCAGAAAATCATTCAAGATAACTATTCAAAGGAACAACAGTAGGTTGAGATTTTCAAATGTTTAGATCTGTCTAGAGCTTTCTAGATATCTGTTTGTAAGTTTCTGTTTCAAGATTCTTTCCTGAAATTGTTAACATCGGCAAAACTGGAAAATATGATGAATGCTTAAACTTTCAGTATTTCCAACTAGGACATAACAGGGGTTAAAAGTTACTTTCTATAGGAAGTAATTCATTTGTAGAATTCCGTTTTTTTGTTTTTTCAAAGCAAAACTGTAAATACTGTATCATTATGTCAGGTTTAGCAGCAGAATGCTAAACAAGAATAGGGCATAGAGAAACTCACTTCACTTTGGGATTGAATTATTGGTTGTGCATTGCCCCCTTAGTTAATACCATAAATAGCCTGCCTGACTGTAGGTCTGTGCAAGTACAGTACCATTGGATGCCCTATGTACATTGTTCAGATGAATGAAATGGGTTGGAGAAATAGAGACTAAGAGAAACCGAAAAAGTTTCTCCCAATCAAGTTCAAACCAGAAATCTCATTAATTTTAAATTGAAATCAAGTTCAAATATATAAATACCAAATAATCAAGTTTATTTAGTGTAGTTGGGAGGATTTTGTAATTTAGGGAAGAAATGTCATGACCTGTGTTTACCTCCACTGTTATCTCAGTGTTAGTGTCATGGTCCAGTTTTCTCATCTCCACATTGCACGGCTAAAAATGACCTTAACATGCAACCTGCAGTGATAGTATAGTGGAATGGTCTATGATGTGGCATAAAGTTGCACTTTCATCAAGTCTCCTGTTGAGACCTGATTCTTCTTTGACCTGTCAACACTGTTAAACATTTTCAATTTTCTGATTTTCTTCTCCCATATTTGTGTGCGTGACTTGATGTTTGATTTTAATTTTCTCAGGTTTTGAAGAGAAAAATGTGGACCATTTGCTTCTTCTCATGGATGTCTACAGATTGGCTCATGAGGTGAGAAGCATGAAATGTGATTGACTTGTGCAGCAGACTTGTAGCAAGTCTACACTCCAGGACTCAAAATCCAGGCTATTGATTGGCTAAGTTCAAGTGGATTTCACCATTTGCTAGTAGGGATAGAAAGGCAATTGCATCTCTTTGCTGGTAGACATTAAGAAACATAAACATCAAGATCGATACAGGTAATACTGATGTTTGGAAGCAAGTAGATTGATTACACTTGCGTTCTTTAGCAAATGGCTAAAATTGGGAACTTCTACGCCTGGTACTCTTCTCATAATCCAGTCTATATAGTTGTCTGTTCTTGTACGTACCCGCATGGGTTTGTACTCCTTATTTCAGTCATTTTGAAAGTACATTTTAGATAGTAGTACAAGACTAAGGACTCATTAGTATGCTTACAGTTTTGTACTATTACTGGTACTCAAGGGGAATTCTACTCGTACTCATGCTGTTGTACTCATACTACAAGCCTGGTGCTCTTCTCATATTTATCATATATGTTATATATATTATCATATATATTATCATATATTATCATATATATTATGTATGTTATATATATGTTATATATATATTATATATATATTATCATATATATAGTTGTCTGTTCTCTTATGTACCCTCATGGGTTTGTACTCATATTTTGGACAATTTGAAAAACTATTTTAGGTAATAATACAAGACTGAGGACTCATAAGTATGCTTATAGCCTCGTACTCATACTCATACCGAAGTGAATTCTGCTTGCATTGCTGTTGTACGCATACCATATGTCTGTTGTGTAGTATACCTTGTCACAGGTATTGTAATGCAGCCTTGCATTAGACATAGCCACATTGGCTGTTTGTGATGGTACTGAGTCAAGACTGGAATATGAAAAAAGGCAATCAAACTACATATTGCTCTCACACTGTCAGCTCTGTGTAAGAGATTTATAGTTGAAAAAGGAGCAAATTTATCCCATGATACCTAGTTTGGAATGACACGTCAGCTGAAACACAGTTCAAAAAAGCAGGTTTGGGGTTAGAAAGTAGGTTCAGCACTCCCACGAACATTGGACTATTATTATCATGACACAATTTCAAATAACTTTTTGGTTATGAAAGCAAGAATAGACAAAAAACTTTGATGTTATGAAAACGGTTCATTCATTTTCCTTTCTCTTTCCTTTTTCAATTGCTATTTTTTCTTCAATTTTCTCATTATTTATTCAATTTTCTCTTTGTTTGTTCAATTTTCTTCTTTTTTTTTCAATTTTCTCATTTTTTATTCGGTTTCCTTTTTTTCTCATTTTTTATTCAATTTTCTCATTTTTATTCAATTTTCTCTTTTTTTCTTCCATTTTCTATTAATTTTCAACATTTTCATATTTTATTCAATTTTCTGTTTTTTCTCATTTTTGTTCAATTTTTCTTCAATTTCTTTTTTTGTTAATTTTCTTTTTTTTCTTCAATGTTTTTCCTCAAGTTTTGCCTTTTCCCCTTCTTCTGTACAGTTTTCTCTCTTAAAGTTGGAGTATATGTGCGTTCACTATATTTGGGTCTCTGTAAATCATTGTAACGTGCTGAGGGTTTTGCAGTATGCCAATGAACTTCAGTTGGACTTTATTCAGGTAAGCTTCCAAAAGCTTTGTAGTAACTTTTGCCAGTTTTTTGTGTGTTTTTCCTGTTTTGTCATGCAACATTCAGTGACTTCACAAAAAAATGTAAATATGGATTTCACAGAAGCATTTGATTTATTACTTTATTTATTATTAAAGTGAAGAATAGAAGATGAAATATAATATTTGGGGTTTAGATTGGGATGGGTCTAGTAAATTTGAAACTTATGTTCATGTTCACTCTTCTTGTGATTCAGTATTAAAAAACATTTTGTCAAAAAAAATTCTGTACATCAAACATGATTTATGTTAAAGTTACTTCTCTCTCTAGTGACTGGTAAGATGGTTTTTACTTTCAGTTTGCTTGAAGACTTAAAATGTCAGTCCCAGAAAGAGGTTTTGGAACTGGCAGAGGTGGGGGGGGGGGGGGTGGTGT
>JAIPMN010003936.1:5607-18668 GCA_020650975.1 Apostichopus californicus | reverse complement strand
CTCTGGGACTACGTATATATAATATTGTTCAACGATGGCAGCGTTGATGGCACATTTGGTTCATTAATTATCAACCAGTAATTATTTAACTGTTTCGATTGACTGAATACCAACAATTTACAACCATTGACCAAGCAGTCAACAGAAGCCCCATTCCTCGTAGGCCCTACAAGAAATTCAGTTGCTGACACTGTTCGAAAACACTTTTTTTTTTAAATTATGACAACATTTTATGACACCTTTGACAAAATTTGGGGGGGGGCCTGTGCCCCCCCGGGCCCCAATGGGCACGACGCCACTGGTCACTATAACCCCCCCCTTCCCCAATAATGCACTGGTTATTCCAATTGTGACAGTAATATCAGTCAGCCACTCCCTTAAATGTTATCTGCAGTATTTCCCAAGTTTAAAGGTATGTGCTATATTGGCCCCAAATATGCTAGATATTCAAATATGGTCACCTTTGGTCAAAATTCTTAAACGGTTTTTATTACAACCTTCGAGGAAATTTTCCTCATTGGGACATTCAGTCATCTTGTGTGTTCCTTAAAGATGTCTGACAACAATTTGGAGAGTAAAGACCTCCAGGAAAAGAATTTCTGAAAACTACTGGCAATTATAGAGTGCTATTATTTGGGGCCTATACTGACTACTTTGAAGAAAGATATGTTTCCAAATTAAATTTGCTGAAGCTGGATAGTGTCCTGACTCTCAATACAATATTTATGCTCAGACATAAATCAACAGGGAATTCCAGAGTAAAAACTTATCGTTGGTCAATTAATGAAAAAGAACAAATTTTTCTACTACCATCATTTTAATACTTAATCCATCATTTTAATACTTCATGTTGAAATCTGAGCATCAGGGAGACCATTATTTGTCTTTCTAGCATATTTGGGGTAAAACTAATGACTGTTAAAGCATTTATATCACAATTAGAAAGAAAGAAAGAGTTAGAAAGAATGAATTAGAAAGAATGAATTAGAATGAATGAATTTAGAAAAAAATGAATTTAGAAAGAATAAATCAGAAAGAATGAATCGGAAAGAATGAATTAGACAGAATGAAGTAGAAAGAATGAATCGGAAAGAATGAATCGGAAAGAATGAATTAGAAAGAATGAATCGGAAAGAATGAATTAGAATGATGGAATTTAGAAAGAATGAATTTAGAAAGAATAAACCAGAAAGAATGAATCAGAAAGAATGAATCAGAAAGAATGAATTTAGAAAGAATGAATCAGAAAGATTTAATCAGAAAGAATGAATCAGAAAGAATGAATTAGAAAGAATGAATAAGAAAGTCTGAATTAGAAAAATGAATTAGAAAGAATGAATAAGAAAGAATGGATAAGAAAGAAATGAGAATGAATTAGAAAGAATGAATCAGAAAGAATGAATAAGAAAGAATGGATTAGAAAGAAATGAGAATGAATTAGAAAGAATAAATCAGAAAGAATGAATAAGAAAGAATGAATCAGAAAGAATGAATTAGAAAGAATGAATCAGAAAGATTTAATCAGAAAGTATGAATCAGAAAGAATGAATCAGAAAGAATGAATCAGAAAGAATGAATCAGAAAGAATGAATTAGAAAGAATGGATAAGAAAGAAATGAGAATGAATTAGAAAGAATGAATCAGAAAGAATGAATAAGAAAGAATGGATTAGAAAGAAATGAGAATGAATTAGAAAGAATGAATCAGAAAGAATGATCAGAAAGAATGAATGAATTAGAAAGAATGAATGAGAAGTCTGAATTAGAAGAATGAATTGGAAAGAATGAATTAGAAAGGATGAATGAGAAAGAATGAATTAGAGTGAAGCTTTGCATATCTGGCAGATAATCATATTAGTATAGTATATATTGTCAGGAGTTCATACATGAACAGATTAAACTATAATTTGTCATGTCAGATTGTTCTGTGCACAGAAGTTATTACTATATAGACAAAAAGGTCACCAGATAACAGTAGTTGGCAGCTTGCCCTACAATACTGCAGGCCGGTTAAACCACACACCTGATACACACCCACATACACTCCCCCACTGTGTTTATAAACACAGCTTTATAAACAAAAAAAATTCCACTCTCTTTACAAGAATGATGAGCTCATCAAAGACCTATCATATTTGGTTTGTCATTTTCCACTTGTTGATCTTTGATCTTAGGTATACTTAAAGAATAATAATGATTGACTTGGATTAATAAGTTTCCTGTTCAAAGAAGAATAGCTTAGTTAAGTAGTAGAAGTATCTGAATATAAGTCCATACCATTTTAAAATTGGGGTAAGACAATTGTGATGCCTTTGTTAAGTCAATAATCCAGGATTCTACCAGCATAACTTACTTGCTGTATTAGGTCAGCTGCCTAGCTTCCAGTTGTAATATACATAATCAAACTTGTTGATAGTCTTGTCTAGCAAATATTTACAACAGGTGCAGCTGCAGAGATGATGTGTCCAAACTGAATACATACTCAACCAGTGATCATCAGCCATACACACAGACATACACAACTATCGCCCTGCTGCAACCCGTCTCTGTGTAGGGTGGATGTGTTCTTTAGCTTGGTGAGGAAACAACTTAAAGAAAGGTCAGACAAACAGACAGACAAAATACACACCTGGGATCAATAAATTGTTAATATCCCTTTAAGAGGATTGGCTGTTAAAACATGCTAGTTTGGCAGTAGTAAACCATCTTAAAAGGAATTCAACCTTGTTGAGAAACATGTACCATTGTTTCAGACAGTATCAACCAGCATTTCCATTTATGGCAGGCGAGCGACCTTGCTGTAATCATCCAAGCAAATAGAACCCTGAGTACAGTATTAATGCTTAAACTTGTCTGTTTCTCTGATCGGTGATTCGTTATCTCTTTATCCAGTAGACACAGTATACCACCAGTAGTGGCTTTGCAGTGCAAATTAACAGTGTGACCTGTACAAGTAACAGAATTTACTGAAAAACAAGGAATTGTAGAAAACAGCCAGCAGAAAGTGAAGGTTAGTGATATTTTAATTTTAACTGTGAAAGGGAAGCTTGATCATAGCTTTCTGTTTATATTTTGACACGGTTACAAAGTGTATGTGTGCAAACTATATATACCCTGTGGCGGTAGAAATAAAAAATTAACGCATTTAAATTTACATGCTTACATATAAGTGTATGTGTGCAAACTATATATACCCTGCGGCGGTAGGGGAAAAAAATTAACGCATTTATAAATTTTCAGACCCAATATGGCATCATTGGACAGCATATAATTAATCTGCTGAAACTTTATGATTGTTAACTGTACTTCAGTGTTAGAATCATAAGACTTGAAATTTATAAATAAATGAATTCAAAGCTGAACAAACAAAAAAGAGAGCAAAGGGGAAGGTCACCAAGATATTATAGAGATACAAACTACTGTACTGTGTTGCATTAATAGGCCTAATATAAACATACACAGCTATTCAAGTACATTATTTGACCTTTTCTTAAAATGCAAGTCAAGGTAATAAATTCACAGTTCTGAGCCCAACAATATACTGATGCACAAGGTACAGTAGCAGCTTCTTCCAGAGTGTATTCTTAAAATTCATGGAAGACTTGCTATTGAACTGTTAAAGCCAGCTCTTTAAAAGCTTTAACTTGTTAATGGTAGCATTTCGTTTGTTTGGTTTATCGCTTCACGTATAAACACAACAGATTAGATATAACGTAAATTGTAATTACAGAAATTGTACATACATGAGGTGAAAGGAAGTGCACAGAACGCCGATAGGGGCTTGAAGACAAGTGCATCCTGTATACAATACACAAAAAAACATTGAGAAATATGAACAACTACGAAGACTAGCAGAAAAGAGACAGATAGGTACTTTAAACCACAAAGTAGAAAAATGGAAAACACCCCCATCCACTCATTAAACCCCCTCCCCTTCCCCTCCCATGATAATTTAAAAGCAAGTTGATGTAAGGAGACATGTAACAATTACATTCTACAAGATCAATCCAAGTATACAACAATGAAAACAAGAATTGGGCTTGCACTTAGTGGCTCTGTCAACAAATTAACGCAAGATGGTTTTTCTAAAAGATTGAATGCTTGGCTTAGGGGTTACAGCATAAGGGAAATTCCAGAGCCTGATTGCATGTATGTGGTTTCAGAGTGTAATATATTTGTAAAGAAGGTTGGATGGTGTCTTGATGCAGGAATGTAGACTGTCAGGTATTGTGGTCATGGATTGAGAAGTTGTGTCAACAGAAGTTTGAGAAGTAATCAGGTAAAAGGTCGTGAAGGGATCGGTAGGTGAAAGTAGCAATACTGGTGTTTGTTATGTCAGTAAGTTTCAGTAGGTTCAGTGACTAATTGAATAAATGGTTTGTGTGGTCACGTGGTTTGAAACAAGTGATGTGTCTGATAGCAGCTTTTGAAGAACATGTAGCCTGTTCAGTTGAGAACGACTAGCACTAGACCAACTAACTGTACAGTAGCTAAGGTGGGGGTAGATTAAAGCGATTAAAGAAAGATAGATTGTAAGCAGAGCATTTCTAGTGAGTACTGTACATTCTTCAGCCTTCCTAGGATACCAATGCCTTTAGCAACATTAAAAATACAAATATGATGGTGCAAATTATAAAGGCAGAGCTGTGCTCCAAAAATATTAGCTTCTGGCATAAATATGGCCATATCAAAACAGATATATGGATAACACTAGAATAAATAAAGTTGGTATCAGGCTTTATAATGGCCATATCAAAACTAATATATGGATATCCGGAACTTTATAAATAAAGTTACACAAATGTTTATAAAGTTACATATAGACTCTAGCTTTATGTGGCCTTTACGGATATCTGGAGTATTCTCTAGATATTTTTGTGGCTGAATATTGCCACCTGTATTACATTTTATGACAGCTGGTGTTTATATCTCACGAGTGAGTCTATTATGGCCATATAAAGGTTTAATCAAACCAGATATAACCAGCCATATGATCTTGAGTAAGGGTACTTAGAAGTAAAGTGACATTTATTGAGGTCATCATTACACTCAATGTCTGCTTATCTTGTAAACACATAAAGTCCTACTTGAGCTACTTGAGTGTTAAAAGCTGATTAACGAGCTTGTTTAATCGTGTAGATCTGCATAAGTGCAGGAAAACCTTTTGCTTGACTTGTTAAACTTTGGTTGAATGAGTAGTTAAGGTATTATAGGGGATATTATGAATACTTAGTCATTTAAACAGTGACTCACCAAAAATCATAAGTTAGCCACCCACCCACCCTCTTGACTATCAACGGCAGGATTTTCCTAAGTCCGGCCACGGAAGATATAAAAGATATAAACAATATAAGGGATAGAAAGAAAACAATGAAAGTTGTGACTTTCCAACAAAAAAATAGATCGGTGGCAAGTCTAAGTTCCAAGGAAAAATGTCTATTTCCAGTAGGATTTATATCACAAAGATGAGAGGATGCTACAGTATATATAGTCCTTTTGGTTTCCCAAAAGTGAGAACTATGAAGTCACTCTTAATACTGACCTTGCAAAATTGTTAGGGGAACTGCAGATTGCAAAGTTGGCAACATGGTTATAATGCGGATCGCAAAGTTGGTCATTAATATTACGGTTAGATTCGTCCAACACTGCAGCATGATAGCTGAAGCCGAAGCAAATTAATCAGGTCACACATCTATAATCTATGCATGCTAAGTTCTTCGATAACCGCCATCACTACATTTTCGGGAAACATTTCATACCGTAGTTTTGATCATCTCGCCCAAAAATGTCACCAACTTTGAAAAAAAAATTTGAAGCCCATTTGGCTTTTTTCTGGTTGTTACTTTCAGAGCCTTGATCATGGCCGACGGTGATTTAGTAAAGAACTCGGAAGTGACAAACGGTTGCACCAAAGGTCCGTCGGTTCCGTACATGCCCAGTAAAATTATCCAGAAGAAGAGAGATGGGGAAGGAATGACAAAGAAGGAGATGGAATGGTTCATCAGGGAAGTATCCGAGCTGGAAGGAGGATCTTTTACCGATGCCCAGATTGGTAGGACGATATGTTAATACCGTACTTTGTATCGGATGAATAATGCTACAAGGAACTAGATTCAGGTGTAATCATGATGGCATGGGGTAGCCAGCCCATATACCCATGTAAATTCAATACGTAAATTCAATATTCAACTCGGCAAATTAATAAAGCGTGAAGCTTTTAGTCCCATTAATTTAGTTTGTTAACTATACAGCAGGGTTTCCCTAACTTTTTCCCCCCACGAACCCCCTGTGGATGTCAGAGTTGTCCACGAACCCCCAACTTTTCGAGACACGATCGGAGTCATTATAAATACTATAATACGCATAACAGTGCTTCGTAAAAGATCAAGTTCATAGTGTAATATTGTAATGAAAAAAAACAAGAGATGAACAAATATTTATTTGGTAACTTGATGAGACGGATGCTCCTGTTTTTTGATAGGTATGACTTTTGTACACTACTAAATTATATGATATATCAGATTTTAGTTGCAAAAAGTACTCGTTTTGACTTTCAGAAACGTCTCAGAAACCCCCTGGGATGGACTCACGCACCCCCTGGGGCTTATTGCACCCCAGTTAGGGAACCCCTGCTATACAGGCTTTGTTGAGCTATGCAATAATTGTCTGGAAAGTACAGCATGACCTTAACTTTGGGTGACTAGCATTACAAACTTATTTATCGGCTAATATAGTCGGTATAGACATAATTAACTATGCAACACACATAAATTAACAAGCCCATAGCTGATCAACCAAACTGGGTAATTACCAAAAATTCATTAATCAAGAGATTTTTTGAGCGTGGTGACAGACCGGCAATATTTTGTACTGCATTGGAAGGTATAACTTGTACATATATTGGAAAATAATTAGTAACCATTATAGTCCAAATTTTGCCAAGTTTTGAGGACTATACTTGTCATATAATAATTTTTTTTTGTTATCCCCTTTCTTCCCAATTCTTCTTTCATTGAAAAATCAGGTTTTGTTGCAAATTAAGAACAAGATCGAACTACTGTACCAGTTGTAAACTACAGTAGTATTCTATCACTTTTTAGTTTTTACATTCTTTCTCAGTCACAATGTATGAATGCATGAGCAATTCTGCCTTTAAATGAACAGCCCAATTTTGTACCCACAGCAGGCCTCTATAGCGTTCAAATAAATGACGTCAATGAAACCATTGTTCAAGATTGTTGCCGCAGTGAAGTACAAGCTTAGCTTTGTTATAACATATTGACTTCTCTTTTAAACAATTTAATTTCTCATTTTGTGAGTATGGATGCCTGCAATTGCCATATCTGGTTGACATTTCCAGGAGCATGGCTGATGGCATCGTACCTGAAGGGTTTCTCTTCCGAAGAAATTTCTTGGATGACAGAGGCTATGATGCACAGCGGGGATATCCTACAATGGCCTGCAGAGTTCAAAGGTCACCTGGTCGATAAACATTCCACAGGTGGTGTAGGAGATAAAATTAGCTTGCCTCTCGCTCCAGCTCTTGCTGCTTGTGGACTGAAGGTACTTTTACAGATTTTCATATGTAAAATTTAATATTTACTTCGCTCCTCTCTTACCTGTCTCCCACTCCACAATTGCACTTTCCCATCTACCAAACTACACATTTTATGTCATCAGGTAGGTTCTAATTTAATCAAAGTTTTAAGCACCGAAAGAAAAATACGAGAACAATCCCAAAATCATATTTTCTGCAGGTTCTATACCCGTCCAAACTTTTCTAGTATATGTTGCATAGGTTAGTTTAACAGACAACTCAATGGGATGGACAGGGAAAGTTCTCTTTTTTCTTTTTCTTAGACCATTTGCTAACTGAAGGCGATAATCACGTTTGCAGGAGATCTGTGGACATGATATGTTGTTGTTGACCCTCCCCTCCCCATATCCCTCCCCCCTCCCCATATCCCTCCCCCCTCCCCATTCCCCTCCTCTTCACCCCCACCAGGTCATTTTGACATCAATGGCAAATACCTACTATACATTTAAAGACAGGTATCTTGAGGGCCTCTTAGTACTTTGGTGGTTCTATGGGTCAAGAATGATGGTCAAATGCCCAAGTTAATACAGTCCTTAGTTTATATAAATATAACATCCAGTCCCCAAAACTTGTTCAAAGGTAACTGGAATCAATCAATCAATCATACAAACATAAGAAATTTAGAAGCTCCTAACATCCAAAGTCAAGCAAATGATCAGTGGTGTTTAGGGTAAAGAATATGCCCTATAGGACAGATAGGTCTTAAGTTTCCCTTTAACAGTGTTGATATTTATAGAGCTGATTTAATGGTCAGTGGGATGAAGACCATTCCAAAGTTCAGGCGCTGCAAACAGGAGAACAATCGACGACGACGACCAGATGCGAAAGATTCCATTTTGGTTTTGTTGAGACGATTCAGCAATGATGAACAAAGGGAACGTAGAAACAGGGTATCTGGCTGGATTAATCCGCAGAGATAAGGCAGAGCAAGACAATTGAGAACGTCGTTAAGTTATCTGCAGAAGTTTTAAGTCAATACGTGGGTAATGAGACTCAGGCAACCGATGAAGCTATTGTGCAACAGGAGTGATGTGGTGGGATTATTTTGACAGTGCGAGTGACAACCTTGGCTGCTGTACTGTTCTGGGCACCCTACAGCAGAAGTTATGATTGCACATCAAACTCTTCTTATGAATCACAAAATACAACGTTAATGCTTTTCACATACATGAATTACAGGCTGTGGGGACACTTTTATTCCTGGGAGGGTATGTGAAATCTAGGGACTGTCCCCAGAAAGTGGGGGGACGTCTGGTTGTCCTTTATTTATGCTTCTTCTGGGATACTTTGAAAAAAAATGTCTGCCTTCACCTTAAATTGTGTAATAAATGTGTATGAAATAGCTTTCAAACTCTTTATGAGTGACACAGGCCTAATGGCTATCACACATATATAAAAGCAGTGATATCAGTTGCCTTTTGCCATGCATATACTTACATTAAAAACCTAGTACAACTTATCCACAGTAAATATTGACAGCATCCTCCCACCAGCATGTTTGATAACTGCGGAAGGTAATCAACACATTTCTCATCCATCTGGTGTAAAGTTCAGCTTTGACAACTATCATAGGGCTATACCTCAAGAAATTTAAAATGGCCTTTATGGAACTTATTAACTTAAAACGATAACGCGATCAAGTCTTTGGAATATTAGTAACTTAATATTTTCAAGTCATTTCAAAAGGGGTGTTTCTTCTGAAAGATTTATTTACTCCAGACAAGAGGGTGAGGAGGATTTGTGGGGTTGGGTGGGAGGGGTCAATGGGAGAGTAGAAGATGAGGATAAGGGTTCAGGCACTATATATTGTTTTAAAGGAGTGCACCATTCATGGGTACATACTACCCATATTAGAGACATACACAGGGCTATGATATTCATGTAATGTCCTATCATAAACACCTAGAATTTCGCTGTTGCTTTTCAACAAAGGTAGGCACTTGAAATGCTTATAAAATCAGGTAATTTTAATCCTGTATTGTATTTACATATATAAGTAGCTTGACTATAATAATACTACAATAATACTACACACTATACACATACCAAACTGTTGACAGTTTTTACTATACGGTACTATACTTTAATATACTCTACACTGTACTACGTATACTATACACTATACACATACCAAACTGTTGACAGTTTTTATGATAATTAACTTGTGAAATCATAGTGCAAATTATGGAGTAATTTAAAGACTTAAATGAATGATGCAATGATGGAAGACTGAAAGAAGAAATGTCAACATGAAAGCAATTTACACATAATTAATGAAATTTAAATATTAATAAAAACTCAATAACAGAGAACGTCTGTTACAAAACTGAGGCTTGTTTTGGTGACATTGCTCATTAACGGCATGTTAAACTTACCCGAAACCAAATCGTATATTTGACCAAAATAAACTTTCCATTTTGAGTTCTAGATACATATGTGCATGAATTTGCAATATGGCAACGATCCATTTATCCTGTATTTCTTTCAGTCGTTAAACTGATGTTGAGCAGTAGAAACTGTCTTGTTATTCCAAATATAACCTGTTTTAATCGTCACTTTGTCCTGCCACACAAAAACACAACACTACTTTATAATGGTTGTAGACATTCCATTTCAGGTCCTCAGAATTAGAGGAAAACTATAAGAAAAGTAGAAAATCGTGTATATCATAATTATGTAAAGTTGGAGGTTTATGACTACACTGTGTGGCTTTCTGGTCTTACAGGTACCAATGATTTCTGGACGAGGTTTAGCACATACCGGGGGAACTCTGGATAAGTTAGAATCCATTCCAAACTTTCAAGTCACCAACTTCAAACAGTCGGACATGAACCAGATGCTTAGAGATGTCGGATGCTTTATCATTGGCCAATCCGGTAACCTGGTTCCAGCGGACAAGAAATTGTACGCAGTGAGGGATATCACAGCAACGGTAAACTCCATACCATTGATCACATGTGAGTAAATGGAAAATGTGTGTAGATGTTGTTGGAAAATACAGTACATTTCCCCCTACTCCACTTGATCCCTCCTCTATCTTCCTCTCCTTTTTCTGACCCCTTCCTCTCCTCACTTTTCTTTCCCCTTCCTAGTTTAGTTCCCCTCCCTTTCTTCAGTTTAATAAGTTCCCCTCCCTTTCCTCAGTTTAGTATCCCTCCTCTACTCAGTGAGGTTACCCTTCCCCTCAGTTAATTGATCCTTCCCCAGCTCCTAAGTTAAGTTTACTCTTCCCATCGACAGTATAGTTACCCTCCCCCTCTTCAGTTTAATATTCCCTTCCCAGGTTAGGGTCCCACCCCCCCTCTTTCAGTTTAGTTTCTCCTTACCCCCCTCTCCTCAGTTTAGTTTCTCTTTACCCCCATCCTCAGTTTATTTTCTCCTTATCTTCCTCAGTTTAGTCTCCCCTTAGGTTCCCTTCTCCTCCTCCGTTTAGTTTCTCCTTACCCCCCCCCCCCCTCTTCAGTTTTGTTTCTTCTTATCCACCTCAGTTAAGTTTTCCGTCCCTTCCCAGGTGAGGTTCCCTTCCCCTTCTCAGTTTTGTAAATTCCACGTCCTCATCCTCAGTTGAGTTTCTCCTTATCTTCCTCAGTTTAGTCTCCCCTTCCCAACTTAGGTTCCCTTCCCCTCCTCAGTTCAGTTTCTCCTTACCCCCCTCTTCAGTTTTGTTTCTTCTTATCCTCCTCAGTTTAGTACCTCCGTCCCTTCCCAGGTGAGGTTCCCTTCCCCTCCTTAGTTTAGTAAATTCCACATCCCCATCCTCAGTATAGTTTCACCCTTATCCTTCTCAGTTTAGTGTACCCTTCCCCCCACCCCCTCCCTGTCTCTCTTAACTTTAGTTTAACCTGTTTCCTTCGCCACGTTCCTTGAGTCAGTTTTCAATCCATATCTGTAATCACTAGTTGCCATGTCATAAGTTTGTTTCTCACACTCGCAGCATCCATAATGTCTAAGAAGGCTGCCGAGAGTTTGGATGCCTTGGTCCTCGATGTCAAATGTGGGAGGGCGGCCTTCATGCCGGATTTCAATTCAAGTAAACAACTAGCAGAGAAAATGGTAAACTTAGTTCCTACTTAATCAGAATATATTCCATGATTAATTAGCTATTGTAAAAAAAAAAACATTATGGAAATGTTTTTTTGCAATGTACACATTATTTCAATCTCACCAAAACATTTCACATTTTTGTTTGTTGAGCTGTATATGAACAATATTGATCTACTTAAAACTTCTGTGTTTTTTTTTAAAACCCTCAATGAGTTTTACTCTCCAAGCAATATCAGGTTTTCACTTCTTGCACAAAGAAATATAATATAAATTTTGGTTTCTGTTAAAATGCAAACTGTAAACCAAATGATGTTCCAGCTGGTTACATTTCAGTATGTAATTCATCTAAAAATCTATCAATTTACACTATTTTGCTAAAAATTTCCTAAAGATCCAGCATTTTGTATCATCTGGAACATTACAACAATTACCAAACGTTCTAAGAATTGCCCAAAAAAATTAAAATATTCCAGCAGATCAAAGTGATTAAGACACATCCGTTCTGTTGTTTTATCTTTCTCTCAAAGGTCACTATTGAATTAGCAATCAGTTATTAATCAGTTATTAAGTTCAAAATGAACTTTGACAAGTTGGTATTAATGAATTGTATATTTGGAGTCCTAAAACAAACACTGTCTTTCACCTCCCCACCTCCCAAAAACATCCCTGCAAATTTAGGGCTACTTGTCTGCCTGAGTGAATGGAAGCTTGAGGTTCATCTGTTCACTCACACCCCCCGCCCCCACCTCCCACTTCTTGAAAGGAAACAAAAAACACCAGAAGTTTACAAACATATATGTTTTTGCAGTTCAGGTCTGAACCTACAAATTATTATCAGGACCCCCCACCAAGGGCGGGGAGGACCCTCACCATTCACCAAGGGCGGGGAGGGGGTGCTGGTACAGTACATGGTGGGGGTGCTGGTACATGGTGGGGGAGGATACTGGTATTGGCAATGACAGAAAAGAATATTATTCAACTGAAAGTACTGTAGATCTATTTGGTTCAGGCCTGTGTGAACCATTTCCAAACATGTTTAAATACTATTTTACATCTAGCAAAGAACCTAAGGGGGGGGGGGGGGATGTCAGATGGACGATTAGCCATTTTGGATAAGAGGTTTCAAAAAGGTTGGGAACCATTGCTCTACTGTATTTAATGTTTCAGAAACTACACTTTAAAGACAATTTAGAATCAAATATATAGGAAGCTTTGTTATCATTATTCATGTGCGACCTCTGACCTTGACGTGTTTCGATAATCCAGAATTTACTCTGCTCAGTTTATCTGGTACCAGTCTCCAATCTACTTGTGAACTTTGTACCTAGTAACCTACTGTACTAAACTGATAGATTCGGAAGGAGATGAAAGTGGAAATAGTCTTGGACGTGGGAGTAGGGGGCGGAGGGGGGGGGGGGGGC
>JAIPMN010003928.1:0-13541 GCA_020650975.1 Apostichopus californicus | reverse complement strand
AATTACTCCCACTGACAGCTGCTAATTAACCTGTAGAGAAATAACACAAGATCAATGGGATAAATTCAGAGGTTAAAGTGTTACATTATGAATTTCGGAAAACAAACTTCCGAAGTAGATTCAATGTTTCTTTTTCTAATTGCACTCTGACCAGGTGGGTTTAATGGAAAAAAGCTGTCGCAATCGTAAGAGAGAAATTTATTTACTGTTGCCCTTATGGCGTGAACGATTTACCGTAAAATCACTGCGACCTCCTATGTCAGCATGGTCATTACACAAATGTAAAAAAAATAGACTACAAGATTTTAACGCAGTCTTATTCTTGTATCGTCCACGTTATACAATTCCCCCAGAGAAACATCTGAAATCACTTGTTTATTTATTACAATGGAAGAAAATTACATAATTTTGCAAACTACGTCGTTAAGACCGAGAAAAAGATACTATTCAAGAGAAGGGACCTAAGACAGGCTAGCCACTAGGCCTAACGGTGGTAATCAAAACAGAGAGATTTGATTGGCACAGGATCTGTTGGGCGGGACTAGCAAATTTTGATTGACGTTTGTAGAATCTACGTCTAAATCTAAATCTGGCGAATTTTATTCAGCTCAAATTTTTAACGATAGTTAACTCAATTAAAATATTGAATATTGATATAACAATTGCATAGAACGGTGTCATTTTCACTGAGCTTTTACTGCAGATAGCTAGAAGGTCTAAGTTTAAATTTGGCAAACAAGTACTGAGATTTTAAATCTCCTGTCACTATCTCCCACTGACATTTTGACCCCTGCTAGGTAATCTGTGGTGAAACATTCCAAATGCACCTGGTTTGGAGGCTTATGAGTGACAGACCAACTTGTCTATTCAACGTTTTGAACTGTTGCACTACTGAATCTAAAACTTTTGTTACTAACCTCCCACACTGACCGGTCATATTGGTTCGAACTGCTACCTCATATAAACACCTCCCTATGAGTATCTGAAGTATCTGATGGATACAATCTGCACTACTCATAACAGGGGGAGGAGTTATGTGCGGTGAAACTATTCTCATGTTGAAGAATGAGAATTCCTTCTTGGATTATTCATTTCCTCACTTACATGTCTCCTCACCATGTATTTAAATGTATTCCAGAATTATGAGTAGTTGCTTCACAGATTCAGACCATGCGAATTAATATATTTCATATCTCAATTACCTCTCACAATAGGGCACCACTCAGTTTATGGCACCCCAATTGTACAAGAGGGCACCACTCAGTTTATGGCACCCCAACCATACAATAGGGCATCACTCAGTTTATGGCACCCCAATCGTACAAGAGGGCACCACTCAGTTTATGGCACCCCAACCATACAATAGGGCACCACTCAGTTTATGGCATCCCAATCGTACATGTTCTAATCAACAGAAAGGTCAACTAGAAACAATAACTAGGAAATTATACGCAGTGTGTGTATGAGCCAAATAGCCAGAATCTGTTACCTTTTGGCTGCTGTTTTCTTTGCTTCTGTTGTTTTCCACCACCACTCTGCGAAGTAAGATATCTCAGCCCAAATGAACTTCATGGCTGGATATTGCTTTAATTTTTCTACAGCATTGTCCAGGATGTGCTGGGTCTGATCTTGGTAATACTTGGAAAAGGTTTTGATCCATCCTACAAACAAGAAAAGTGTATAAAGATTACTTTAAAAGAAAATTCTTCATGGTCTACCAAAGAGCATGAATTTTTTAAAGTTGACCATAGAGCAAACTTGGTGTTCAGAAGACTGATAGGTCCAAGTATGATACTTTTACTAGAAATCCCAAAACTTACTGGTTTGGGTATTTACGAGTGACAAGCTTATGTGTCTCCCCACAACCTTAGCACCCTCTATCTACCTGGCCTTGAATAACTGGTAACCTTTTAACACTGTTACTAAAAACCTGTTTACACTGTAACTGACCTCTCCCCGGCTCATGGGGACATTCAAGTTGGGAAGCTGATCCAGCATCCCTGTAGGCTGTATTGATCTTCTGCCACTGGCTTGGCGAGAAGTGAATACAAACCAAACATGGATCTCTATGGTTACATGTTCTGCACTTAGGACATAACTCATGCTCCTCCCAGGTTCTCCCGGGACGAAAGAGCGAACAGTTGACACATTTAGGTTGGCTACGAGATGACATGTTTGAATACCCAAATTAAGGTAAATACTCGGTAAATACTCATAAAAATGTGTCTAACAAGTGACGGGCAGAACGGGAAGAAACGTAAGCTAACAGCGGAGTAGTAAAGTTTAACAACGTGCTTCAACTAGAAACCCGAACAAGCAGGCAAGTTGCAATGCATACTAAGGTTCTTTGCTGTTTGATTACACACAGTTTTTATTGCTTTTCTTGCCTTTAACACCAAGAGTAATTTAGATGCCTGCTTTAAATGTAGGGTTGACCACTTGTACAATTGCTTGCAGATTGAACAAAGTCAAAAATCAAAATCCTACTTTGGAGACATACAGTACAGTATCTATAATGAATATAGTACTAGATGTCCCCCTCATTGTACTTTTTGTCCTTTAATGATTCAGATCTATAAAGAGTCCCTTTATGGAGTTGTGAAAATTAAAGACAAATTGTTCTGCTCTCTAAACCACTACCAGCACTGTGCTTCAGAGACAACATTCAACTCTACATTCCAACTTCTAGCAAAAGTATGGTTGTGATTATACAACATTTCGCTAAGGGGTAGTGTGTTTATGCTGTTACTAGCCACATTTATTAAATGACTTTGGCAACCACACTTGCACAGAGCCTGTTAAAATGGTTCACACAAATCAATTAACAGTTTAAGAAGCTCCCCTTCCTTTAATTCCCTTTCCCCTACCAAACCTCCACCCCTTCTTTCATTTCCCCTCTATCTGGACAATCCATGACTACTACTGGGGAGTGGGGACAGTTAATGTTAATACAAAGGCCTGCTATAGCAACAGTAACTTGAATACTAACCAGGATCATTGTGAGAATGAGGCACAACATAAACTTTGAGAGGTTTGTTTTTCCACTCATCAGCATTGTATGTGATATCAAAGCCTTGTTTCCAGACACCACCATTGGCATTATTAAAGTCCACCTCATCATAGACCTTCATCATCTGAAAGAAAGATAAAATATAGTCAGCATTAATAATAGTTGGACTGACTGAAACTGAAAATTAAATTTGAACAGCTTTGAATCACCAAGTGCTTTGATTAACCAGACAAGTATCACAGCTTAGGTGGTCAGCATCTGTTTCCAATTATCAATGCTTAGGTGATTTCACATCCTGTATCTTCCTCACTGGTTATGGATACTCTCAAGTAATTTACAGCCCTGGGACAACTCTCAATGCTCCTTATTGTTTCTGTATGTATCACTTTACCTCCCTTGTAGACAGGTAGTTGGGGCTGACCAGTTGCCAAATATGGTATGGTGAGTGTAACTTCCTGTCCAGCCATGTGGCCTTGTTACATACCACTGTACAGTATATAAGGTGTGGTTCATCTATTTTTAGGGGTCCTTTATCATCTCATCTCGCCAAGTGAAGTTCTAGTAAATACATCGTGAAGTAGCATCTAATGTACCTTGTTGTGTCTCTTATTTTTGTATATTGTCATACATCCCTGTGACACAAGGATCTGATTCTGAAGGCAACAGTTGGTAGGATACATGAGCAGAACAGGACACAGATAAATGCTTACCATATCCACACAAAACCATGAAACATGGCATCAGTAAAAACAGACCAGGGGTGAGGGGGCGGCGGGCAGGCAAGGGAGGGGAAAGGTGAAATACCAAGTGCAAACAGTAGTATTACTCAACATTCTCAAACGTATGCAGCTAAGTGGATCGGGTAATTAGACTCTGATCAATTTCTAGAAACTAAGCTTGACAACCTTGCAAATCACTTCTGTCACATTTGTTCTCTGATGGGGAAATGTTTTCTTATTTTTGTCTGTAACAAACTAACTATAATTTAAGAAATGGTGCAATTAAACCAAAATATTCTGTACAAATTTTAAAAAATTCATATTTATACAGAGCATCTATTTTTATTCAAAATGGAATATTAAATGATTTGATTTAATGTATCCTTTTTGATATTTCCTTATCATTCCCAGTTTAACTTGAATTTTCAAAACTGTTGATTATGTTACTTAACTTTTTAAATGTCTTTAATTGCTTTCCTTTTTATTGTAATTTTTGTATTATAACTTTTTATACTCTCCTATTTATAAAATGTATTTTATGCTATTTATACTGGAATAAAGGAAACTGAAACTGAAACTCTACAGTTTTGGGAAACTTTTATATTTAAATCAACAAACAAACTAGAGGTATGGTTTGATAAAGAATAATACCATAAAGTGAAACATTGTGTATTCAAATTAAAATGCCCCGGTTTATACCGCAGTTAGAGTCGTTGTCAAAACAACAGGACAGCAGGTAATACTTTGCACTATGTACCATTCCTTCTGAGTTCTTAAAGCCATTTGCTGGCCTTCGATATGATTTTTCTAAAAATTAAACTCAGATTCTCACCCCAAGCACTGTTACTATATGGGCGCCAGCATCTATTTCAAACTTAAATTTTTGAATGCTTAAAAGATCAGCTTGATCTAAGAACAGTTGTAATGGAGAAACCTTTGTGTTTCCGTGGATTATCATTCAGGCAAGAAAGTGAGAGACTTATCTCAAACAACATCATACAACATAGTCTGACAATATTTGCTGTAAAATTATTGTTTGGCTTTTTATAATATAAGCAACATTCATGGTGTTAAGTAAAGCCCAGATATTGGCATAAAATATGCTAACCAATGGCCATGCTTGTTTCACTTCAGAGTTGTGTTGACGAACAATATCAAGAGAAATCCTATTGCTACAGCAAATGAAATCACTCCATACTGTACATTATCCCTTTGTATTATTAAAGCTGATTTTAGCCAAATCACTGCCCAGCACTAAATGGATACTTACTCAACAGAATCACAATGGCAATGAAAATCAGACCTATCCCAAATATGAAGTCAACCAAAAGAAGAGTTATGAAGAAATTGCATTTTTTATGTTTTTCACCATATAAGTTATGCCCACTCATTAATATGCATGTTATCTGTACCAAAACAATAGGGATCATCACAGGAATATGGCTGTATGATATCATTGAATATGCCAAATATTCATCCTAAATGGTAGATATCGGAAGGAGGTGTAAGTGGGCGGTGCCCAGTGAGCGAGGGCAGAGTGCTAAACATTCCAATGTGTGGTTAGGTAGATGGGAAATTGCAGATGTGGAGTGGGAGACAGTTAAGAGAGGAGTGAATTAAATTAACTCAAACCAATTATAGTTCTTGATATTTTCACTTTGAAGTCCCGTCCACAGGAAATACTGTATGTTTGTGATCAGCACTGAAATCATTACATAGGGACCATTGCTGGATCATTCTACGGCATCATGTTGCTACAGCTAATCTTGTTTGGCCCAACCCCCAACCCCCCCACCCCTGAAAGAATATTTATTCAGCCGAAACCAAAATGGCGCTGAAATTTTGATGAAGTCTAACAACACATCTAGATATCAAAGTTAAACCAGGTTTTTTTTATAATTAAAGCATTTGCACTTTTAAACTTTTGTTCCACTTAAAGGTCCCCCCCTCCCCATCATCCCACTCTTTAATATGTAAGTGATCTGCATCAAAATCAACATGGCCATCTTTGGATCATTCGGTATCATTGTACCACGTATAAAATAAGCTCCAAGCATTGGTGCTAAGACCAGAAGATTTCTTTCAAATAGTAGCAATTTAGTTGTGACTTAATTTGATTTTGTTAAGGTTAATTATATCTCTCATTGATTACTTTTCTAACCTTTAACCCAAATTTAGTTAGTGATATAACAAGCGTTTCCCACAGGCAGACATTATGACTTCGGGCTCAATGCACTGGTAGAGTTGTACAGTTTCATCAAATTATAAGTATGCATTCCCCTACCTTCACATATACACAGAAGCTCAGTATTTTATACAGTAGTCTGTGCAATACCTCATACACATGGCATATAGTACAGTATAGACCTAAGAAAGACCTATCAGTGCAAGTTCATTTGTTCAACTACAGTATGCCACTTATGTATTAACTATTTAATTATACTGGTATACCATTACTGTGATATCCTCATACAACTATGCCTTAGTCTTTAATGGCAGCAGGGAATGATCTCTACTGAAGGTGTCAGTAATTTTCTCACCATTACAAAGAGAGCTGCATTATGATAATATTAATAATAATAATGATCAGCCTGGAAGGCAGCTGTTTTATGATGCTAAGCAGCTACTGTACATACAAGTGGTAGAAGCTGAATGGCTTTGGTCTACACTCGTAAATTTATGAAGAAAAGTCCATAGTTCAATTGAATACCTTAACAGTACATCAGTTTAATCCTTGATGCTTTTTATGCTACCGACACTAAATGCATAATAACTGATATTTTACATGCGGTTTGCTTAAATACCGTATTCATTTGTAATGTTTACTGTACAGTATACATTCTGAAAAGTGATCAGTTGTCTAATTTGATAGTGACACTAAACTTATTTTACCAGTCACCAAAGATTTTCCCATCAAACATTTCCACTGATATCTTTAATATACTTAAATGTCTCAGACAATTCATATATTACTTTCTGTTTTGACTCATGTTCCAAACCCCCTCTCCCCCTTTTCAGGGGGTACTGTACCTGATTTTACCAGCAGGGGGCTGAGTCACAAGGACATTATGCAGCACTTGTGTATTTAAGTCAAGTAAAGTCAAGTAAAGTATCAGACAATAAACTGAGCACATGTATCATAAACAAAAACATAAACATTACCATCTGTGAACAGTTTGCTAATATGCTTGTTTTCAGCAAAATACTACGTGAAAACTATGCGTTGGAAATGTTATTGTGAAGGAGAGGAGAGATATAGATTGATATTACATAAGGTTTACCGTCAAGTCGAATATAGAAGAAGTAGGAATAAAAATATGAAATTATGGACTGCTTCAGCCTCTCCCTGGCCTGACTCCTCCTACTGCTTGTCCTCCTCCTCTCCATCTATACGTAACAGATGAATATAAAACAATTACCTGTATATCTGCTGATGTTCCACTTTCCCCTGCTGCAAAAGAACATTCCATTTGGTTGACATGTGCCTTTGCTCCCAAGTTAAGTGGCGCACCATCATCCCGTTCATCACCCCCTCCTCCGCCTCCTTCATCTGGTCTCTGATGGAATACCCATGGGTCTCCCTTTACATTATCCTCTGGGCCTCCACCTGGAGCTATCAGCTTGGGATTAGGACCTCCATTTGATATTACCTTAAGAGCATCCTTCAATTGATTGATGATGTTGTGGTTTTGGTTCAAATCTTTTTCAAGAATGCCTACTTTGTCTTCTAAAACTTCTAACTGCCTCTGTGAAGAAACAAGATCAAAAACAATGACATGACATAGGCTGATGACACTTGACTGCAGTGTGGAGAGGTATTAGACAATCCACTAGATAAATGTCAATACAAATTTATTCTGTCAAACTCCATGATGCTTGATATGAACAAAGACAATGTTTCACTGAAAAATGTGGCACCTGTGTATATATTGACTTAAGCCTTAGTAATTTGCCAAAGACATTCCAGTGCCTGAAAGTCCTGTGTTCACAGGGGATGGCATGCCTGTGTGGAAAACTGCAGGTTCCCATATGGCTTCTGTGATCATAATGGCATAAAACTATGTGCATGTGTAATTATGCTTTACTAATAATAGTTTTGTGCATCTTTACATGTATACAGAAAAAATATGACAACAGAGAGATGCATCTAAACACACAGTAAGCCAAAAATATATTTGAGAAATTGTAGGACATAGCTCCAAAAACTTCAGTGTCTTAGTAAATGCTTTTGGGATTAAACTTAAGCACCAAACTGGATTGAATATGTGCAATGTCAGCTTCTTTGAATTATCTCATTGCACTACTGTATACAGTAGTATGATAGTTTTGTACCCTAGTAAGCCTGCCCTAGAAGTATGTTAGTTTCATACACTAGAAACCCTGCCCTAGAAGTATGTTAGTTTCATACACTAGTAACCCTGCCATAGAAGTATGTTTGTTTCATACACTAGTAACCCTGCCCTAGAAGTATGTTTGTTTCATACAATAGTAACCCACCCCTAGAAGTATGTTTAAGTTTGAGACCTACTTAACCCTCCCCTACACGTATATAAGTTTCATACCCTTGTAACCCTCCCCTAGAAGTATGTTAGTTTCATACCCTTGTAACCCTCTCCTAGAAGTATGTTATTCTGAGACCCTTGTAACCCTCCCCTAGAAGTACAGTATGTTAGTTTCATACCCTTGTAACCCTCCCCTACACGTATACTTATATTATAAGTTTCATACCCTTGTAACCCTCCCCTACACGTATACTTATATTATAAGTTTCATACCCTTGTAACCCTCCCCTACACTTATGTTAGTTTCATACACTAGTAACCCTCTCCTACAGTAGGATTATGTTAGTATCATACCCTTGTAAGTTGTAACCCTCCCCCAGAAGTATGTTATTATCATACTCTGGTAACCCTCCCCTAGAAGTATTGCAGTTTCAGACGGTTGTAACCTTCCCCTTGAAGTACAGTATGTAATATGTTACATTGAATATTTGCACTTGTACAGGTCCATTGATGAATGGCACATTGTATTATTTTCTTTTGGGACCCGGTAAAACTGGATCAAACCTAGCACTTTTGGACAAGGAATTTGCTCTCTTTGCAAATATTCCTCAGCGCTAACGTGACTGCAGGTCACCCTGTGACGTACATGTGCGGAGTCGGTTGAGGAAAACTTTCGATCAAGCTATTCACTTCAGCCCAATTACACTACGCCGATACGACACTCTGTCATACTGCTCATATCAAAATACCAACAAACTGTAACATAGGAGGTTGCAAAAAACTTCTGAAAACCAAAATTTAAGTTTCTTTACGTTTCCAAGGACTTCATCAAACCGATGAAAAATGTTGCAGGATTTGGATTAATTTTGTACGTAGCATCCGCACAAGACTTTTTGTTCCTGGGGTTTCCCACCGTCTGCAGGCGAAAATATGTTCAGCACACTTTGACACAAACACGTATTATAGGCATTAGGCAGTATTGTCTATGCAGAGGCCCTCTAAAGGTAGAGTCTCCCTAATATGCCTAAACTCATTAGTCACAAGTACCTCGTTATTCTAATGTGCATACTCAATTGTTTATCTTCAGCCGTGATTTACCACATAGGTGCAGGAAAAAAAGATCATATTACAAAAGAGAACACTGTACAGTTTTCGCATTCTTTTAACTTTTGAAACTTGTATGGAATATGGATGGAATCTATCAGGCCCTTTTTTTTTTTAACCATGGTGATCCCTTGTGTAAGATCCGCTTTTGTGGAGTTGTGACTTTCTGAAAGCCTTACATTATGGCAGCGAGACTGAGACAAACACAAAGCTTGATATTTCATGGATTTGATTAATATTGCATCCACTGACTGTAAACTAAGTGCAAACACAATTAATTGCAACAACTAATGAAGAAATAACCGATATGTCGACATATTTAGGTAGGCATTTCAATTGCGGCAAGACCTCGATATCGTACGGTACATTATGCATAGTGGCCTATAATAGACCCGAAATATGATCAGACCTTGAGGCAGTTTTTAACCATAATTTACTTTTAATTGAAGAATTGCTATCCAAAATGAGTTAACAAATGTGTGAACAATTCTAACAACCATTTCTTTCACTTGTAGCTGCATGTTTATTGGAAGAGTGAAGTTAACAAAAGGTTCATTTTCTTTCAAAAGTACATGGAACGTCAATTGTTATCGTTTCGCGTTCGCGGTACACTCCTCAGAATGACGTCACACGGTGACCTGTACGTTCATGAGCTTTTACGCATCACATTTGTGGTCACTTTAAACTTAGCTGCTAACTGCGATATCAAATTTCTCTAAATTATGGTCTCTTTCGACTTAACGGGAACCACAGTATTGTTTGTGTACTAAAGTACTTTAGTACATGAGCAAAAACAGAGAAAATTGTTGCCAACAGTATTTGAAGTCATTATGCTTGGATGTTCCACATGTTTACTGTTTTCAGGTGCATCAACATTATGTATCAATTGACATAATTGAGAATGAATGTTTAGAACAGATGACATGATGTATGTATGAGGACCTGAAGATTAAAACCTTACATTGTACTAATATCCTCTCATGACTAAGCTGCATAAAACCTTACATTGTAATAATATCCTCTCATGACTAACCTGCATAAAACCTTACATTGTACACATATCCTCTCATGACTAAGCTGCATAAAACCTTTCATTGTACTAATATCCTCTCATGACTAACCTGCATAAAACCTTACATTGTACTATGACTAAGCTGCATCAAATCTTTTTGCACTAGTGGGCTAGAGAACCGAAAGGCAAAATTCTTTTGAAAGCATTGAGTAGTTTACAAGTAAGTCACTTTCACATGAAAGTGTACAGTATATGACATATTACACACAGAGTTAACCATGTATGGCATAACATTGCCAAAGTAAGCTACTTTCAAGCCTCAGTCCCCAGTATTGCACTGTATACTGTACTGTATCAATTTAACCTTATCGACACAATTTCAGAGAAGACCAACTGAACTGACACCTCTGGTAATAATTCTGATCTGACTGAACATGTGCATTTCCTGGCTAAAGAGTGTTTACGGTATTTCTATCAATTTTGACCAAAGAATGATTTAAGAAATAAACTAAAAAATTCAATTTGGTAATCAAAATGTTTTTTGAGGTAACTTTAGTCTCCAGTGGTATTTGAAGGCAAGGAAGCATTGATGATCAGTGGTAAATCCGTAGAACATGTTAGTAAGCCTTCTTTAGGTAGATGCTTGCAGTCCACATCCCCTTCCTCGGTAATGCAACAAATAACCATGGCTTCAGGTTTTTGTTTTGGTTGAGGTGTTTAAGGATTGAAGCACCAAGAGCCAAGATTGACCTGTACCTTATCTCAACATTTGGTGGTCTTTCTCTGAAATTAGACTGCAATTTCCCCTCTCGTGTGATGGGATGGAAGGAATGTTTGCACATCTGCTTCCTAGAGCTACATCCAAAGGGTGGGTCTGAGATAAACTTTCTCCTGCAGCCTTCTTCGACTATGTCCAAAACCCCAAAATTTCAGCGTTCCCCCACCTTCAATGCTGCTCAAGTGAGGTGGACACCCATAGGGCCGAGAAGTGAACATCGGCCTGCTGTAAGAGTGTTGCCATCATGTCAGTTGTTACTGTACCTCCTCAGCTGCTAACTCATCTGATTCCTACCAGTACTTTTAACTCCTACTTAACCATCCTTGGCTTCTACCTCAAGTCTAGACTCTTTTTATCTGATATTCCACTCTGGGATGGAAAAGTCAAGATCTAAACTTTCTCTTGTAATATTTGTTTGAAGGTAACCGCGAGCATTCTGGCCTTTGTCTCTATCAATGGCCCTTTAATAGCTCTGCAAACACAAACTGCAGGACTAGCCTTGACAGCAGACTAGACAATTTGCTGGCAACAGAAAGTGTCAGTGCCCTACTTGTAAGAAAACTTGACTTGCAGATGTAGAGGTTCGACTAATCCCCGGAATCCAGCTGGAAGTTCTCTTTGCTCTAGCAGGCAAAGGGGAGGGATTTTTTCATCAAAGAGGAAAATCTCAACTTTTAAGTAATACAAAACTTGGGAATGCATCTTACTTTCCCCCAAAGCCTGTTGTATCTCTGTATAAGAAATTTCGATGACTTAAAAATGGATACAGGGTTACATAATACTTAAGTACTGCAGTACTATGGAACATGTCACATGACTGCCATGCATTGTAGGGTTTCTCTTAAAAATGCAACATTCAGATTTTCTTCATATTAATGATACCAAGTGTGATGTTCATCCAAGCAAAGATACTTTGAAGTGTTTGTGTTTACAAGGTTTTCAGACTTTTGGCCTCATAATTATCACCTTCCAATGAATTTATCCGTACATATAAACAAATTTGTGCATCCTTTAGGACCAAATGAGCATTTCCAATTTCAAAATCAAAGATATTAAAAGTCAACCAATTACTTGGTATTGTGGCCTCAGTAAGTACCTCATCCCAGAGAACCTTGAACCTAAGATCTTTATAGTGAGAAAACTGTTGTAATGTGTCAGTTCAATACTTGTTGAATAAATGCTACATACAATGTCATACATTGATATCTTTCAGGGTTTCTTCATATTTAATGTATGCTCAATGCATAACATACTGCATTTGGAAAGTAAGTGAATGCCTCTCACCTGTGCTTCATTAACTTGACCTGGGTATCCAGCAGTATGCCCACTTTTGTCCAATATTAGATACATTGAAATCACCACCAGCAGAAAGATGCCACAGCCTACAATCAACACACGCTTGGGCCTCATGGTAAGTTGTAGTACTGCAGGAGCTTATAAAAATAGTAAAACAAAAAATAATAATTAATGATCTTATTTTATTTACAAAGATTTATATCATACACAGTTAGGGATGCATCATGAATAAACATGTTGTTTATATTGACAGTGTAGGGCCTATCATTATAATTTAATATAAAACTATTCATGTATAGTATAACAAAATTGCCCTTGTCTGGGTTAACTGACATAATCATCAACTTTGTGTTCAAGGAGTAATTGAGCCAAAATTCAAAATCTACATTAAAAGACCAATGAAGAAGTGAAGGAAAGGGTAGCATTGCTCAACTTGAAATTCTTTTGTAAACTTGTTATAAACATCATAGAAGTGATTATTTGAGATCACCAACAAAATGTGTAAAGTATGTTTAGGAAGCATCATTACCAGTTTTATGGATCTAGTATAAATTTTAGTCTCCTCAAAGGACAATTGCTTGATTTACCACACAGATGAAAGATGACTTTTTTTTTATAAATTGTTCTGTTTTAAGAGGTATGACATGTTAAAATGATGTGCAAACCTATCCTTTAAACTAACCTGCCACTCATACCACAGCTCACAAGGAATTTGATGTTCAGTTCAACATGGTACTGCATGGTATCTCACTAAGAGCTTTTATGAATACAGCTAATCCATGTGATGAATAAAGAGGCCTAATGGCATTTACAGAACCACCCCAGTTAATACATGGGTATAACAAAGAGAAAAAAGTCATGATTTATAAATATTCATGCTATATGTGATAACTTTACAAGTCTTTTCTGTAAAGTACTCCTAGTAATACAGAGCACCAGCAACTAAATATGTATTGATCTGTCATAGTTAGTATTTCTTCTTACCCACTTTCATTCAAAGAATTCACCTAAATGGGTCAATCCATGCCAAATCAACAGATTTTTGGGTCGATTCCACGTCGACCCTCTCAGAATCGCCTGAAATTGATATGGTGTCTTGCCATATGTCTCAAAGGATGAA
>JAIPMN010003925.1:0-21462 GCA_020650975.1 Apostichopus californicus | reverse complement strand
GCGCGCCGGTGTGAAAGGGCCTAACTAATCTGATTGTTTTCAACTTTTTTATCGCGTCGTATCGCGTCGCGTCGCGTCGCGTCGCGCGCCGGTGTGAAAGCGCCTTAAGAGTCTTGGCAATGGAGAAGCATTGGAATTGAAGACACTTCCTTCTGCCCTTGATGTTGAAGGCTCACGTTTTCAGTCGATTCATTACTACACACCATCAATGAAAATCACTGGAGCCTTGTTCACAATCGAAACTAAGGGAGCATCAGGATCCTGGAGAGGTAATAAAGCTGAACTCGGATTTGGGAACACAAGGTGGATCAAGTCGGACGGAGAACATCACACAATCACGAAAAGGTCACGATGATTGTTTGCAATTCACTGTGAGTGCTTTGTTCTGTATCCTCGTATTATTACTTCTGTTTTCAGTTTATGTAGAAGTGACAAGGTCCAGTAATCAGAGATCTCGGGTCGATTGATCCACCGAGCGTCCACACTACAATCTTGATCGCCCTTGGAGGATCAGATCTTCCTTGCTTTCACAGATTTGAGAAAGGCTTTGGGCATGATTTGCTAGCAGCTGAGTGACCCAACCAGCAGCCTTGGTTACTACATACAAGCAAAGAATTGCAATTGGCTGCTTGGAAGAAACTAGCATCATTTGTGACCAAGAGGAAATACCTCCCGCATCTCAACCTGAGAATGCTTTGGGAGCCTCTGACTCAACTTTGCACTAGTCAGTACGCCAAAGCGCCCCTAATTGTCACGAATGCGATTCAGTAAATGTTTCACATTCAACCATTACTTTTCACTGGCAGCTTTGAAAGTAAAAAAAAAATTGCACCAACTTCACAAATGAAAAAGTCAATCTTGAAAAACACTTCAAACACATATAGAATGATCCTATCGACACAATGACAATGTGATACTATGTACTTTTGAAGAGCAGATTAATTTTCATGGTGTGTTGTAGGATGACACAAAGAATGTGGTACACCATTAAACAGTTTGATGAGTGAATTAGTATGCTGTCACACCTGGGAAGGGTCTTGGGTTACCCCTGGGAAGGGTCTTGGGTTACCCCTGGTAATGGTCTTGGGTTACACCTGGTGAGGATCTCCAGTCATCCAATTGGTACTTATTGCAGGTGGTCGTACCAAGCCTAAAGCAATCCCAATTCTGGTCACCAAGGATGGCTCTTTGACTTTCTCTGAGTCTGGTATCATCTGAAGGAAGAAAAATGCAGACGAAGTGTTGCATTTTGGGGCCAGAACACTATAGGATAGAATAGGATAGTATAGGATAGTATATTTTAGTGTAGTGTAGAATTTACAGTACTATATTACAGTATAGTATTTTACAGTGTAGTATATTAAAGTACAGTATAGTACAGTATAGTATCTAGAGTATACTATAATATCTTATCGTATATAATTTTTACAGTATATTATATTATAGGATATTATAGAATAGAAGAGTATGAAGTTTGGCATTCAGGGGCCAGAAAACTTGAGTATATAATAGTGTAGTATAGAACATACAGTACAGCATAGTTTCAGTTGAACAGGACCTTATATACTGTGTTACACAGAAGAATTCTGAGCCATCATCACAATAAACCTCAGAGATAAACATTGGACACATTTACTCAGTATTTTTTAAGCTTTCCAGATTAAACACCAGATTGAAGATGCTTCTGACTATTACAAAAAGACAATCTGACCCCTGGCTTAAAGCGAGGCAAAGAGAAGGTTAACTGCCTTGCCCAAAGACACAACATAATGACCTGGCTAGCAGTCAACCTCCAATCCTTAGATCGCAAGCCATATTGCCCATTTCATTGCATCTCTATGCTCTACACACAAACAACAAAAACCTAGAGTACACTATAATACCTTGTCCAGCCTATGATGGTGTATCAGCCCGTCAGAACCGACTTGGAACACTGAGAAAGCATCAAAGTACCTACAAAGAAAGGAGACGGTTTAAAATGTTTGTTTATGTACTCTGAAAGGACAACGTAGGCACGATATTAATTTGGATATGTTGTAGACTCTAAAGAAAAAAAGAGTAAAAATCAAGGCACTGCCATTAGTCCATGTTTTGTTTCCAAACCCTCGATTTATGTTTAAAGGCGCATTCCAGAGATTTAATATGTTTTAAATGTGAATAGCTTGAAAACTGGGTTAGCTATAGAAACGTTACTCAGACTCAAATTTTTCTTCTTAGATGGTCTATGACATATCATAATTAAAATTCAGCCTAAAGTCGTCATTTTGAGTTGGTCCACAGTGTAGCAGTGGAAGATGGAGGTTTTTTCTGATCAAGTTATTGAAATTAAACAATGTTCTATGTTTGACATACAAAATAAGAAGAGAAAAAACAGAATATCGGGTAAACTTATCTCAAAATCTGTATAACATGGTCCTGTGACAAGGAGAATCAAACTGCAGATTTACCAATGTTGTTGACTAATAAATGGTCGTTCTTTTTAGTCCTTCAAACAGCCAGAGTCGCCTTTTACGACAATGTCTACACCAAAGATACCCAAACATGTCAGTCCTACAAACCAGGAGCTTCCCTAAGGACTGAGCCACGAGCCACCAGACCTTTATCTCTCAGAATCAATGAAAGCTATCACAGACTCTGGACATTTGCCAAGCCCCCACCCCCCCCCCCCAAAGAATGTAGATTAATTTTCCGATGCCTGGAAGACCACTTTTGGATCAGGTCCCACAGTTTGCAGACTGTCTGTTTACAGCTTCCTCCACGTAACCATCAGAGTTGGTTATTTCTGAATTTATTGCCAGCGATCAGTATTGTACATTGTTGCTTCATCGTGTCCCTACTTGTAGTTATAAATATAAATGCTGAATTCAACCTGCACCCATCTACTGGGGTATAATCGAGCAACAAATATGACTGACTCTCTCAATTCTAAATATTGACATTCCTAATACCTCCTCAAACAACTTCCTGTTCTTATATTTTTATCAAAATGATGGCCAAATTCAAAATTACATATTGATGGAGCTTACCTGTATTTGTGCTTTTTGGCTAGAGGTCGTAGGACGAAGCTGTGGAGGGGAACTCCTTTCAGCCTCCATCGGGCCTGTATGGTGCCATCCTCTGGCTGCATGGTCATTCTCAGCAGCTCAAGGTGGGCGTTGACGAGATAAGCCGTGCTGGCTAACTTGAGGGATTGCACTGTAGCCTTATATGCTGCAAGACCTCTACAAAGCAGGAGCGGAATAGTTAAGTGTAAACATTTTGCACAGCACTTGTAAAGGCTTTGATCTTTGCCTCCTATAAAATCCTATGGTTCCTGTGTACAAAAACTGCTATACATCTTTGCACTTGTATAGCAATATGCCCATTTTGTGACACGGTACCGGATAGATTATTCACTGTATTAAAGTCATAACTTTTTGCATCTCTCTCTCTCCCCCCACCCCCCCCCCCCTTCCAGCTTTGTATCTTTAACAAAACAAGTGCCCTTTAAATAATCTTATACAGAGTTGAGAGCAAGATATCCATATTGGCATTTCACTTGAAACATCTATAAATATATAGCACCAACTAAGTGTTATATGATCTGCAAATTGTAATACTGTTCTGTGAGATTTATATCTCGGCGACAGGTGCAAGTCTTCGCACCAAACTGCCACACAGCCCTTCATTGATAACAGCACCAAACTATGAATGAAACTTGGGGCATGATACCTGGTTACACAGTATGTATGGTATTGTCTTCTGACTACATACACACCAGAGTAAGGGAAATGACTGTAAACAGGTCACTACCAACTAAGGACTGGATAGCGCTCAGTTGGTAGAGCTCACAGAACTCATAACCCAGAGGTCACTGGTTTGAATCATCTTTTCTAGACAAACATATCTTTTCTCTTTCCCAGTTTGTCTATAACTTCCCACTCGCTTTCTCTGATCTTCAAGTTACTTATATCGAAACCAGGAAATGTAAGATTCAGAAATCGACTACAATTTCATCTTGGACTTCTAGGAACCAAAACTAAATAGTCATATATAGTCGGAGAGACTGAGACTCACTTTGTCTTTACGCCCATCAACCTGTTATCAAATTCTAAGTCTTGGGAGTACATGCCATAGTCATGCGACTGCTCAAAGAAATTGGGCATCTGGAAAAGAAACACAAAATGCTGTATTTGAGACTCTTTCCCCCTCTTGTAAACTAAAATGAATGGGGGGGGGGGGTGACTTTGTAATGACAAGATAACTGAAATGTAGCCAATGTCTTGTTCCTTTCATGCAGTATATAGTTATTTTAAGAATAAAGTTTACACATACTGTAATTGTCAAGTGCTGACAATTCCTAAAGACAAGTACTTTACAGTTTTCCACTCAAATATTTCAATGAAATCAGCATTATATACAGAAACGTCCAAGGGACACTTTACTTGTGTCTACGGTAAAACTAAAAGACTTGTGTGAAAAATTTAAGAACGTTCCCTTTCCAGGTTACCGGTTTTAGTCGGACTAGGTAGATGGTAACAAACATAACTTGTTTTTATGGAGACTCGTAGAAAATGAGATGAAATGTAGTAAACGCTACCAACCTCTTCCGACAGGCGATGAAACATGAGCTCCAGTTGTTCTCTGTCTGGCCTACCACTTGTTTTCTGGTTCTCATCTTTACTGGACGAGTTTGTTCCTGAGCACATCACAACCCACTGGTCGTTGGTACGGTGGTATCGATCGCTCAGTTCAGTTGTTACCTTTCCTGACAGTTCATAATTAACAGATGTTATTTTCACACCGTATTCAGAAGAATGGTCCGAGGAGCGTCTCAGTCCATCCCGACTATCAAACTCACCAGATAAATAGTTCCCTACTCCACTGCTAATTGAACTAGTACGTTTGCCGTCCCCAGACCTTATGATGATGTCATCACTATTTTTAGAACAGGGTACGGCTGAACCCAATACACTGTCCAGGTGCACTCGCATCATTACCTCCCTCACTTTCTCCTCGATCATTTCTTTCATCGCCATGGGATCCTTTAAAGTTCCAACGTTTTGGATTAAACTTTGCGCCACGCTTGTCTCGATGTGGAAGAGGATCGGTGTTTCTCCCATCGACCTGTGCTCCAGATCGATGTGTCCATCTGCTGTCTCACTGGAGACTTGGTTGTGTTCAAGTAACTTCATCAAAGCCATGTCCCTCCTTTCTCTCTGCAGTGCGTAGGACCGAGGCGTGGCACCACTGTCAGGTGTGTGGCCATCCTCTGGTACGCCGTACTTGAGCGGCCGAACCGAAGCCCTTCGTCTTCTCACACAGATGGCATCTTTATGCCTCTTTGCTCTCCAGGGTTGTTGCAACTATGGGGCAGAAAGTGTAAACATAACCGATGATGAAATTATCTATATGCTGTTCCTTTTATAGTTTCAAACTTCCTATATATCTATCCTCTAACACTAACAAACCACCAGTTTCTCAAAACTAGCTAAAAACTAACAGGAAATGCATTCTAGGTCAGAACATGCAATATGATCTATCCTTCTGAAATGACATTTGCAGAGAAAACTTTATCCAGTATCGCATCACAAAAAGGGCAAATTGCTACATATATGCAGACTTACACAGGAACAATACTACTTTCCGAAAGACAAAAATCAAAGCCTTCAATACTGCTGCACAAAAATCTGAACACTAGATTATTCAATGCATAATGTCATTTTTTTGAAAAACAATTCCCAGGGTTTTGAGCAACACTACAGAACTTTGGGAAACCATGGATTTCTCTTAGATGAAAAACTCACCTTTACCTTTGCTGGCTTGGGCTCAACTTTGCTTTCCAGATGTTAGGTTTCATTGCTAGTAATGCCCTGCCTTTATCCACTCAACCAAACCAGTGGTTGGTTGGAACCAGCTAACCAATATTAAATATCTACTGTATGCTAAGGTTGGATATTACTGTGGTATGAGTATTGAAGTGTTGACTACTCAGCCTGCTAGTATAATCACCCTGGAAAGTGTTAATAGGTGAGCAGCTCACTTTGTGACCAAAATAAATTTGTTTACATTCTTAATCATATATCAAGACTGTTATATCTACCATTTAACAAGGAGACTACTCGTCTCTATTGGTTGTCCAAGGAAATCATCACCATGTCTTCATGACACCAGCCAGGATCAATAATTGATCTTCACTGAAAAGTTTGCATACCCGTACAAAAAGCTTGCGTCTCGACCGAACACCAACTGCATTTAGATGTTCATTCAAAATTTGTTATGTTTTGCATGGGCCTAGTTGTGAGTGTGTGTACTTGGAGTTTGTTTCTCAAGTAAAGAAAAGTTTGCATCTGCCGGACACAAGCAGATTTCGCATCCCTGACTAAAACATTGCTTCCAGGACACAGAATCCTGCATTCATAACAATGCAGACATCCAATGTGTTCTTACCATTACGTCACTTGGTTTGTTAAATGCTAACAAATGAGAGCACATTTCTTGACAAAGGAAAACTCTGAATGTTTGCAGCTGGCCAAGGAACTGTTACGGCAGCAATTTTGGAGTTAAGGCCACCATTTTAGTCATTCCTTTAACGGATTGTCATTTTAAATTGGATCCTTAGATTGGTACAAAAGTTAAGATAGGCCTAACTCTGTCAAAAACCAGCTTACAGTACATGCCATTTATCGAAAGGTTGGTTAGGCTGATAAGACTAAGCGACTTACCTTGTCCCACGTTTAAAAATAGTAGTACAGATAGGGTAGGCCTAACATTAGGACCTTAGGAGCAATTGCAGAATACCCTGCAACTCACACACAAGGCTTTCTTAGAACAACAATCCATTGTTCACTATAGGGACTTCCGGTCATAACCTGTGAGACACAAGAGTTGTGGGGTATTCTACAATTAAGCAGGACCTTATACTATAAAGTTAGTATACTACTAGGCTATGGTGGCATACTCCTATTAGAGTCTAGATCCATCCGCCGATTGTTCTCCTTCAGGAATAGTGCCAAAAAGCAGGAGGAGAACGCCTTTTTAACCTGTTATCAATCAGGATCTGTTTTTTGTGTGGTTTGCATGTTGAAGAGCATGGAAGTACATGTGGTGCACAATTTGGCAATTTAAGACCCCTTTAGGCGTACAAAAATTGTTTACTACTCAGTGAAGAGGTTTGTTTACAAGTGACGAAAACTTCAGGCTCTGATAGCAAAAAATCTCCATGGTCATGATATGGAAAATTGATGGTGCCATGAAAGGCCAACTTGTCAGCTATCCAGTGATGGGTAGCGTTTAGCTAGTGAGAACTTCTATCTATTACCTTTGTGATTTAGTGTGTAAGTCAATAGGGCGTATGCTACCCTATACTGCAACTGCAAGCCAATGTCTGTGGTCTTACTCAGCCTTACCCTCTAGTTTTAAAGAACGGCAGTGCTTCAAGCCTGCAGTGAATTGCAGGCAATGGGCGACCTGGCCAGAAACTACTATATATTCGAATATCCATTATGCAGAACATCAGGATAACTCACTTAGGCTACTTTCATTAACCTAAGTTACGCCTACGGTTCTAAATTAGCATGAGGTAGCCTAACGTTAAGGCTAGCTTTCATTTACCTGACTTTCTTCCAACAAACCCTGGTGGTTTCCATCCAACGCTTGGCAGCATACGCCCGAACATGTTATCAGTCTGCGTGGAAGGGTGCATGATCGTGGACTGACGAAACTTCGCAAAATCTGAGTTATCATGATTCGTACTTCCTTCCTGTTGAGTATAGCTCATACTGAGAAATGAACGTTGGCTAGGCTTCGCTTGTCATGAACAGAATTTGGTGTTGTACGGTTGATGTGTGTGTGTGGTATACAGTTTGCACTATAGTGTAGATGGATTGCCCAGCTTTCAATAACAAGGGTGGGTGAATGAACCAGGGCTCAAATATCGTAACTGAATATTACGTAATGATGCTTGGCCAGGTACCAAAACATAAGCCTGGAGGCTGCATGACGTACGTAGACCGTCCTTCAGATCCATCAGAAAGCTGTCATTACCGTGGAAATCAAAGTTTAGCCCAACCTCAAGTTCGTCTATTTGGGTCATTCAATTCCTCATAATCTCTCTAGCTGCCACAGGGCAGTGGCGTAACTTTGGTTCATTGTGCCCGGAGGCGAAAGTGGTTGGGATGCCCCTGACCAAGGGTGTGCATGGTGCAACACTGCAGAAGAGCAAATTAATTTTGGTTTTGAAAGCCATATACCCAATAACTTACAAATGGTACTTTTGATCAATTTAATTGATGTTTTAATTAACTAAACTTGTTATTAACATGGTTAGCCTAATAAAGAAACGTTTCCATCTTCTCCAATTTCTGTACTTTCGAAGATTCGTCACTATAGCTGCGTCTTCTCGGGTACTGCGTCTACTGATAGGCCCTGATAAAATCAAAATGCTTATCAATTATTTTCAACTCCAACTCACAGTCATGGTGACTTAAATATTTCAAAATTGAAATTACTGGAAGCTTAAAGTTGTGATGAAACAACATAGAGAAGAAATTTCGTGTTGAGGTATTCAACCCCATTATTCATACTGTTTCATCACATTTTGGACTGACAAAACAAAACATAATACACATAAAACAGGAAAGTAAATGTCTTATACCAGTGTTGTCCCAATTAATTCAACAGAGTTAACATAGTCTCTTTCCATATATGTATCAGATTTGCGAAAGTTCGTTCGTCTCTTAAAATAATAATTTAAATATCACACTCTTTTGATTCAACAATCTCTGAATCAATGGCGTCGTCTGACATTTGGAACTCGGTGGGAGGAGGGGCGGGTATGGGGGAGGGGCGTTAAAAGTGGTAGTAGAATGTAACATTTCGCATCTTAAACGCAATCTGTTTTATTAAGTTTTGTAAGGCAGCTGATAGAAAACTTTGCGAATTATTTTTCTCTGTGGTGTCAATGGTGCGTACAGGTATCCATACACACGGTCGGGCCAACCGATTTTTAAACTTTGCTAGTTGCTTGTTATGACAACTTTTCTTCAATCAGGTACCTTTAATGGTAAGATAATACTATTAAATACACTACATATGAGTTTGAAGCCTGTGTTAGATTGCAGCTTTAAAGGATGAAGATATTAATTTTGTATTTATTTATCACGTTAGGCTGGTTTCTTCGTTTTAGTGTTAAATTGTAACGTTAGGTTCAAAGTTTTCACTTTTCGGTGAGTGTGATCACGATCAATGCCGTCGATCTCGGGACTTGAATGCTACGGTGTCTTTAAGGTACTACTAATTTACTATCTACACTAATATGTAAACTTCAGTTTATAAATATGTAGGGGCTGGGTATGTAACAAAAATAGATGGCTGGGAAAGATAAAAGAAAGTAAGGAAAGCAAATCAAAAATTACACAACTTATCAATTTGAAAGGTTGACTACTGCTAGAGGACCATATTCATAACATCCATTTCCTCTCCATATTTACCGTTTTCGAGATAACGAAAGTTAACTGTGAAATCATTTTTACCAACAGTAAAAACGTTGAAGCAAACATATTTTACGTCATAGATACCCACCCATAGGCGTAGGAGCCTCATTTGATTTGGGGGGGCTGTAACGACTTGCCCGAAAAATATAACCCAAATTTTTCGCGCGCTCGGCGCGCGTTCAACATGTTAACGTGCATATCATATTCGCATTCATCGGTTATTACATCACATGCCACTAACCGATGAATGCCAATATGATAGGCACATTAACATGTTGAACGCGCGCGGAGCGCGCGAAAAATTTGGGTTATATTTTCCGTGTTATTACCCTTCCGCATTGGTCATAATTATTGGGGAAGTCGTTACAATAATAACGATAATAATAATATCAGTTTAACCATTGAAAAACACATTGCAAATTATTATTCTTTCAGTAGGCGCCCGAAAATTCTCAGCATATTCCCCGATTATTCACACAAAAAATTGAAAAACACACTGCAACTTTTTATTCTTTCAGTAGGTGCCTGAAAAATTCTCAGCATATTGCCCGAATTTTCACCCAAAAAATTGAAAAACACACTGCAAATTTTTTTATTTCAGTAGGTGCCCAAAAAATTCTCAGCATATTGCCCGAATTTATTGGGCACCCAAAAAATTTAAAAACACATTGCAAATTATTATTCTTTCAGTTTAGGTGCCCGAAAATTCTCAGCATATTGCCCGAATTTCCCCCCAACAAAATTGAAAACACTACTACAAATGTTTCTTCTTTCAGTAGGTGCCCGAAAAATTCTCAGCATACTGCCCGAATTTTCAAAAAAAAATTTGGTTGGGGGGGCTGCAGCCCCCCCAGCCCCCCCGCCTCCTACGCCTATGTACCCACCCGTTGACAAACTTTGCTTTTCTTGAAGATTTACAACAAAATCTTCCACGTCAACATATTGATCATGCATCACCAATCAGCGGATCGGAGGCACCGAGAGTCAGTTCGGACCAGGGGAAAATTACATCATCGGGACCCATGTTGAAGGGTGCATGTTTCAAAACATCTCGTATATTATGAATATGAAAAAAAAACGTTATTCTGTAATTCCAACTTTTCCCGGCCTCCCATTTGACTCCGGACCCGGGCTGTACACTTCTGACCTCTCTCTCTCCCTCCTTCTCTCTCTGAATTTAATATTGATTGGTACACGGACCCAAGTGTGTGTGTGTGTCTCAGAATGCATCAACCACTTTCCATCTAATTAAAGAACCCTAACACGAGAATCGGCTTCAACGACCTTAGGGCCACTCTCCATATTTATAAACCTGGACGCAACCTGACTTGTGCCACATATCCACGCAACCCCGCTACCCCCCCCCCCCCACACACACAAATACACACATAAATAAGCTCATACACACGTCACGATGACCGGATATGTTTAGTTTGCCTTCAACAAGGAGTAAGAGCGGTGAAATGATATCATTTATTTCTCGAATCAGTGAGATAATGTGGCGACTTATTACATGTTTACTGGTGTGTAAAGGTATCCGTACACCCTTCCGCACAGTGCGTTTTTTATACTTCTATAACTTCTTCGTATGACAATAAATTTGCCTAAAAATACAATTTGTGGTTAGATAATATCATACTATATGCTTGATCTGATTAGAACTTTTTTTTGTCATTAAAGTGTGAAATTATAGGGGCATAAAGTTTTAACTTAGTTACTGTGTTAGGCCTTGGTTACCAACTTAGTGCTAAATTGTAACATTAGGTTAAAAGTTTTCCTTTTTCGGTGCGTGTGTTACCGTTTCCTCCGCATAACTGGGGACATCATTTCTACGGAGTCTCTGAGGTGCCAACATATCTACAAGGTAAACTATATTGTGCAGTACCTTGAAATAACAGAAAGCAATATTTGGAAAATTTTAACTAGCGTTCAGAAAAACATAGAGGACCATCACTTAGCAACCAGAAAACTTCAAAAAGAGTGCACATTTACCTAAATTATTTTATGCAATTTGCAAGCATCAGGACCTTCACATTATAAAGAAGGATAGTAACAATTCCTTATTGTATGCAAATAAACCACATATTCCGGCGGCTTAATTTGATTGCTGGAAACTTCCTGCATCAGTTGATTACAACCACATCCTCACAACGTTTTGTATGGCAAAGATATGATTTTTTCTTTCAAATGTGGTGACTTTTAGTAAAATCATCTGGCAACAAGCGGATTAATTGATGTTTTTCTTTTATACTTGCAATCATTAAGCTGCAGATTAATGGAAGGCAACTTACAGAGAACATTAAAAGCTGCGGGAAAATTCTAGATGTCTCACATTTTAGCCGTAACGTGAACAGGGTATCAATTGGATGGGGAGGGAGGGGGGGGGGGTGATAAATTTATGGAAGGGTTATAGGCAGATACAATATTTTTTAAAGGAGGTAGATTGGCATTTGGGTCGTTGTCGCCGACTTCCATTAAGTGGTGGGGTGGGCATGGGGCCACCCCAGAAAAAAAAGTTATACAGTTGGTGCATTCTGAGGGATAATTTAGACTATAGTCTATGACTGTAGTCAGGTTTAAACTCAGGGTTGTGCTAATAACTACTTTTTAATGTTTGTGCGAAGTTGAAAGGGGGAGGGTGGACACCCCACGACCCCTGGATTCGTTCATGAGGACATCTTGGGCCAGAAGGAGCGGTCTAATTCTTCCTCGACTGAATGTTAAATAATCCAGTCCCCAGAATTTATTTTTAGACTGACGATTTTAGGGGACCATGAGAGGGGGGGGGGCTGCCCAGCCACATTAGGCATGGCACTACATTTAAAGGATATATATTTCATGTCATAATGACACCCCGTACCACCCGTTTTTCCGGGGAAATGAGAGTTTAGCCAAAACAGATCAAATTCTATCAAGTACCACATCTCGAGTTGAGGTTTCAAGTTAGTTCAACTATCAGGGTGGAATAATTTTCAGAAAATTGTTACTTGGTATGTTGACCCCTGAAACAATCCTTTAAATAATGGTGTGATTTCTTCAAGCGACCCTACCGATGTTCAGTTCTCACCTCCATATTTTGGGACGTTGTAGCTTATTTAAGTTATGACAGAATATACATCTTGTACTCCATCTTCCTATAACATCACGCAATTAGGCTCTTATAAGAAGGTCTAAAACCGTCCTTAAAACAGCCTACAGGCATCACCACCGTCACGGGAAATCCCCATCGCTACATCTTTGCTGACATTGTTTTTATTTTATATAAAAAACAAAATCTGATAAAGCACCCTTCTTGAGAATACTATACAAAATCAAATCGACGACTGAAAGACAAGAAGACTCCAGGTGTTCTGGTATTTGCATAAAATTTATTTGTTTTATCAAACAATGTGGAACAAAAGATAAAAAGAGGGGTGGAGAGGTTTGGAATCAATGTGATAACATATCATATACCCCCCCCCCTCCTCCCCCTCTCCCCTCCCTCCTCATCAAATTCTTAGCTCTACTTATTATGGGAAAACCTTGATGTAATACGAGCAATAACTGACCCCTGTAACAACTTAGAGTGACAGAAATTGCTTACAATAATAATGCCCGGATTGAAAACTAAGGGCGTTTACATATTTAAAATGTAATTGCGTCTTATGCTAGATGTAATATTGTGGTAGAATTTAACGGGTGAAGGCAATACCCGATCATTATCTTTGGCTGATATGACAGAGATCTTATTGGAGAACAACTCAATCAAGTCTTCCCTTTGTATGTGAAGAACCATTAAATCTGTGATATAACACCTAAATAGAATAAGGATTTTACCTTATAAGTCTATGAGGATGTTGTTCATAGCAGTTATCTCTATAACATAGATCAATAATAATTTTGGGTTTTTGTTCCCTTTAATGACTGGCTTTGGTTTGGCTTCCGTCATTTCAGTCATCTCTACCCGGTCTCCTGGAGAGCAATATAACTTACGAGGATTTTAGGCCCAAAATGCTAATTCGCATATCCTTCTCAAGTTATCAAGGTACATCATACGAATTTTCATCGTGCAACATAATGACCAAAATACATAAGTGACTTTCTGCTACCGACATGAATATCTGTACGATCTAGTTACATTTGAATTACGTATCTGATGACGCAATTATTGCTTTTAAATATATGCGTTACTTTGGTTCCCTCCAGAAGAAAACCTCACGAAATCACATGTTATATTCTTCCACATCAAATAGCAAGGACCCCCCGAGGGGGAGGGGTGTTTGCATGTTAGACTATGGGGATGAGGAATTATCATTCTCAATTTTCCCGGTGGGTAATTCGCTTTCAGGTCTCCGACGAAAAAAGGAAAACAAAAAAGAAAACCATATCATAAGAAAATCTTCCTATTTAAAAAAAAAATGAAATAAATATTTGCACGATGATTTTATAATACAAACCTCACATTAACACTAATTCACTTTCCACGTTTTCATTATCTCGGTATGTCAATATTGTTGTTACATTTTTATTGATAATAATGTAGCAATGAAGCAGTAAGTACCCAGGTACCTATAGCACTCACCGTTCCAACAGAAAACAAACGGTTTTTACTTCTTAATTTCTTTCTCTTAAAAATTCCGTTTTCGAAGTAAGGGCTCTTTGGCTATTGTAAGTGAGATAATGAATACAGACAGTTTTAAGAAAATTAACGCTTTTGTTTTTCACCACAAGTATCCTCTTCATTAAAACTATATTCAAATTTTATACAAAGTGCTTGTTAAACCGCCGTGAATAGTTCTTTTTTTCTTAACACGGCAAGAATAGGGAATATCACTCTTTTATATTAATATATGTGCAAGAAGCGACAATAACGGTGACCAACAAACATTTAAAACATACATACATTAACTAGTTATTGAATTTACTATCAAATTAATTAATTATCTAATTAATTAATTAATTAAGTTGCCTCTGTGTTTTTGTACATATTCTGAGAGGATATCTCAGCTTCTGAACATCTCTACATATCCTGGCAAGAAATTTGTATTTAAAGAAGTAGCCTGCATGTTGACATCGGCCTCGTCACTCTCGCCTAACGATGATAAACAACTACTGCGTTTGGCAGGCATAGACGATACACTAGATACCTCGTCAGCCAAAGCCGGCGACGCAGTCTTGAGTTCACTATACGTAATTCCGTTTGCCATGCTCACTAAACTTTCCGGGGAATTGTTCGGGCTTTCATTTTGCAAATTGTCCCTGATTTCGCTAAAGTCATCCAAGACGTGCTTGTCGTCCAACGACTCCCCGTCAGACCCGTGTAATTCTTTGGTATGATCACTGCCGGCTTCGCTTTCTTCCTCTTGGTCTGGTAGCGGACTAACATTGTCGTCGTCGTCCTCGTCGCCGGGAGACTTGGACGTATTGGAGTCGTTTGATGAAATCTCCTTCCCATCTTTATCCTTCTTAAGAATCGTTCGCCTGTATTTTGCCCTTGCGTTTTGGAACCAGACCTATGTGGAAAATACAAGTATCAAAATGTGGTTAGTTTATACCATCATTTTCGACTTTTGATATATATCGGAAGAAAAGGGGAGTTAGGTCTTTTGCCACCGAGGAACTATTTTCCAAAACTTTAGTGTTCAGTGTGCACAGTTAAATGCGAAGAGAATACATGTTAAAATATTACCCCCATGGATAATAACGATATGACTAACCATGAAGTATCTCGTGAACTTAAACTGCACTGTTACCGATCAAAATCGCTATCTACATCATGTGCAGAAAGGCACACAGTTTTGGATTGTCCTATATTGCATAGTTTACGTACTAGACGAGCGCCATCGATTTACCTGCAATACTCTTTTGGTGAGCCCCGTTTTCTGTGCTAATTGCTTCAGATCTTTGGCGTCTGGATTATGGTTTACAGAGAAGTAAGACTTCATGGTCCGAAGCTGGTGATGCTTGAAGCTTGTCCTCATCCTCTTACTCCTCGGTGGGGGAGGGTGTGGGTGATAGACGTCACCCTCGTAACCATGGTGACCGTCGAGATCAGTTAAACCTGCAATATAAACAGACGAAAATAGCGTAAATAGATTCAGTTGCAGTACTGGCGGTTCAAAGACGATGGGTTTAGTTGATAAGGACACTGTCAGAAACTAAACCAGATCGAAAAATGAGATTATGATTAATCTGTCAAATTGAAAGGACAAGTTCAAGGTTAAAATTACCCCTTATCAGATGAAGTTACGGAAAGAATAAAGAGGTTCACATTTATGAATGACATAGCCTATACAACGTCCCAGTATTCTGACTGATTCGTATACCATTCTGTGGTAGAACAATGATGTGTGAACGAGTTGATACACGGGTTGAGAAGTTTATGAGGAACCATCTTAACTATTCCCCCCTTCAAATGTTCCAAATAGGTCAATACATGGCGCGGAGGACGGGGGAGAGGGTAAGGGAGTGGTTGGGTGGGTGGACAGTGTCTTGAAAGGAATCTGAACCCTATAACAGTATGTTGCTTCTCTCTCGAGAAATGGTCTAGGCCAGATGATCATAGAGATGATCATAAGAAGGTCTGTCAACAGGACAATCTCAGAATACTTTTGCCAAATACCTTTCGACCGGTCTCGACAACAGTTAGTGGCGGGGGTGAGGGGGGGGGAGGGGTATGTGCACCATATTTTAGACAATTAGGTAATGCCATTCTCTATCCGACGCCCCTTTGCCCTATTATACGGTCACTAAAAACTCTGCCGTTGAGGTGCCACAACATCTCAACTTAACATAATTAAAAACAGACTTTTCTCCCGGACAAATTTACATTTGTCGCTCCAACATGTCAGGTAATTTCGTTATATTTCATATGAAGACGCAAGTGATAAAGGAAGTTACAAATTATATAACGGGATAACGATTGATGAGATTTTCGGGAATGATATGTGCTGCTGAACTAGTAGCATATTGACAGTGTCGTGTGCATAGGTGGATGCTGTAACGAAAAACGTACTAGCGCCCTCTTTATCGCCATTTGCACAGTATATTGATTTAGTAGTTGAAAGAACAACTGCATCTCCATTACAGACAATGAAAATTTTGATAAAATACAGATAAAAATACCAAAAAATTGAAGCTCATGTGGCTCGATGGTGTGTTCAAGTCTTCGAGTTGTATTAAAGGAACATTAAATATGTGATATCTCTCAAATGGAATAAAAATTTTCTTAGCTATTTGGGGAAGTTGTTAACGATGGTTATCTCTGTCACATCGTCCACTAATGATTGTTGGGCTTGTGTCTCATTTAACATCACAATGCAACCTTTCTACGATATAATATATGGTTACCATGGTAACATATATTCTATATTTTGTAGACTTTTCACGGGTTCTTCGATAAGACGACAGGCCTTTAATCAATGTTGACCTGGGCCTGACCTTGTGTAGCATTATTATTCCTCAATCATACTGACCTACACCATGTTGAAATAGCAGGTTATTATTATGCAATCAAGTCAAAAATGTACTTTGTTTAAATCGTTACTTTTAATGTCATCATTATTCTCTATTTAACAATTGGTAAATTATGATTTTCTTGCACAGGCAGAATATACACACTCATTCTTCCCAATCTGTTTTATTGGAAATATGAATAGGTTACTTCTTCTAATTCTATGCAGCAAATCAAACAATATGCAAAAAAAACAACCAAAAAAACGATATGAAAAAAAAGAAAGGACAAATCAAACAATATGCGAAAAAAAACAGAAGGGAAAAAGAGAACTAGCTAGACACGATTGCGTGACAGTGGAGCTGTTTGTAAAGGAACATATTGGTTAATGAATTTCTAAGATTAGCTTTAAGATGGTTGATAACACTACCGTTCGAAATACACTGGCGTCTTCAACAAATTAGACAGCGGACTGAGTGTCTGAATATCTAGGAAATCATGCAGCATATCAGGAAATATTAAATTGCTTCACAAATGTTCCTCGGGCAGTTAAAGATCAGATTGTTTGTTCATCGGAAATAGTTTCTAATCCCTTTCACAGCGAGGAATATCCTCTTTGGAAAATACTGTCTGGACACAGACGATACGACTTCTCAAAGACATGAATATTCAGTGATATCATTGACCGCGCAATGCAAAACGTCATAACAACATCGTCGAAAAACTGGAAGTCATTAATTTGTATTGATGTACACATAATTATATGTAGGCCTATGCATGTACAGGAAAACTGTGAGGATTTAGAAAGAGTATTGTTCAAGGAAATACGTTATGATAGAAAATAAATATTAATTATTGGATAATATTATATGAGTCCCTTTTTTTGTAGTTCACCACTTCACAGAAGATAAATGAAAGTGACGTCCAGAATGTAAGGAGGAAATGCCACAGAAATTAGCTATCTAAAAAAACAACTTCCACGGCATGCTACTGGCGACGTTTAAGGAACGCATCAAGCAAGAAACACGTGTAATTGTTTTAATTATCATTAAATTATGTCTAATCTATTCGTTAAAACAAGACTTTAAAGTCATAAAATTTAACTCATCGTATATAGGCTATATATATACGGAGAGAATTAATACCGCATATAACAAAAATATATAAATTGTTAACTTTATTGGCAGATCAGAAGAAATACATAAGAATATCGTGTTCTTGGTTTAGATTGAAAACATAGATATTCGGACAACTTGTTATTTCTATATCTGATTTCGCCTTGCCTGTTACAATTCCCAAATATAGCTCTTGTACATCCGTGAGATGTACGCCTACTTGAGGTCTCAAGATGTCCGCCATACGTCTCTACGGTCAAGTTCCGCTCCCATATCGGGCTAATTTCCAAACCCCTGGAGAGGGGCTGTCACCGGCAACTGTAGCTCAATCCACCCCTTTGATTCGTTTCGCCGAACCAATGTAAACACTGCCAGTGTCACTAGGGTGCATATTGTGCACGGAAATTGCGTGCGGTTACCAAAAGCTATGTGACGCAACTTTAGCGACGGGTGTTAGGACTTGTTCCAAGTCGATTTCAATGCCTTCGTGGGATGGAATTATAAGATCGTGTGGGTTTAAAATCGTTGGTATGATCAGTTAATGAGTATTGACTCTGGTGAACCTCATTTTATTGATTTGATGATGTCATCTTGACGTGTTTGCATCAATGAACGAATTTACCTCTAAAATATTATTGAAAAGGAGAACAACGTAGCGGGAGTAACGGAACTATAAACTTCCGTACTCCGTACAGGTCTCGACCTATTCATTCGAATGAAATGAAAGTTGTCCCCCCCCCCAAATGAAAATGAAATGAAAAATTAAGAAAAGACGGGAAGTGACTATTAGGAGAAGAAAAAAAAACCGAAAATGACAGCAACTTGTTTTTTTTTGGTTATTTTTGACAATCATTATGGCGGGTGGAATTGTCGTATATTGGTAAAGCCCAGAACCTGGTCGATTACCCGACTAACAAATATCTCAGATTATAAATGCATCAAATAAACGTTGGCGAATATTCGACTATAGTACTATCATAACTTCATTACATCATTGATAAATTTCAGATCAAGTAACTTCCGAACAATGAAGTCACGAACAAGCCTTTACTTTCGACAAGAAATGTTTACATGTTGAACATGTAGGCTCTATATAACAGTATATGTAAACATTTATGTTATTATAGTGTGTATGTGTGAAGTGATTATACAGCACATCGTCTGGCAAATGATCTAATTCATTTGTTACGAATACCCTCGATTAATCGGAGCTATTCGTTAATCGCAGTGCAGTTATAGCTTCGCGTGGAGTCAAACGGCGCCACAATAGTCATGCTATTGGCCTTGACCGTCACCTGAGCTTAATCACCGAGAGACGTGCACGAAATATCTGACGGGAAGTGACTAACTAATAACATGATGCCATATTATGTTCAATAAAATCTGCTAGGTAAGTCAAGTTTCTTCTTAAAAGACAGACTACCACATTTCTTAGATTATCCACGAATGATTTTTTCATCAGGATTTTCTACAGAAAAGGGTTTGAGTTTGCTTTCAAATGGTGCTTTCTAAGGCATATTTAGACTAGAAATTAGGTCTGTAATTCGATCTGATCGCATGGTCCTACTGATAATTATTGTTTTGTTTGAGTTCCAAAAGGACTCAGCCGACCTGGGTGCGCCCATGTTCATCATGTTACTTTCGCATGAATTAACACATTAAAATAAGTAAATTTGGTATACGTTACATTAGCCTATTTATATCGGAAAATGTTTGTTCGACGACACGGTGACGTCATACCAATAACCAAGCTACACATTAACGTCCCCCACCCCCCCCCCACCCCCGACACCATCTGATATCTTGAACATATACAGGACAAAGATGATCTGATCTGGTCCCAAATTACAGCATGCTACACCAGTTTTCCGAATTATAGTATTCTTGAAATTTAAAAGAAAACTTATAATATTTCTAGATAATGAGCCGATAGGATAAAATTATTTAAAAAAAATTTTTCTAAGTGAACAGAAAATCGTTGAAAGTACCTTAAAACCGTAAACTGACAACCATTATCGTGATGATGACAATTTATGACGGTGTTTCTTAGCATATATCTGGGTCTATATGAAGCAAACGCCACATATAACATAAGGCTGAAAAAGTTCCCTCATTTTTTTCTTGTCGGTAAGACTTAAAGGATCGACCCTGTTTCAAGAATCTGTTTGAGAAATTTTACCCCAAATTTTGTTTCACAATCAGTGCAGATTACTTATCATCTATTGTGGAACAAGACAAAAGCTAAGATATTTCCTTAAGAAACCAAAAAATCGTGATATATTTGGGTTCAGCGCCATTTTGTAGGTGGTCTCTGTGTATGAATAAGACGCCGAACTCTATACTGTCATCGGTAGGCGGTGACAACTAACAAAACCGAATGAAATTTAAAAGAGTGACGATCGTCGAAACCAAACTAGGATGAGAAAAAAAAATTATCAGGAAGATGAGTCCATTATGACAAAGTGACTTCTTTCGGGGCGTTTTTTGTGTGTCTGTTAACGATATGTAGAGGCACTTAACCTCACAAATATCTTCAGGCTAATTTTTGTCAAGTTTATCTGACGAGCAATTTGCCATAACTCAACAGGTATCCGTTTAGAAGGTGTGTCTCTTGTCATGGTGCGATGGCGAACTGTAATACACACCATGGGAAACCACCCGAGAGAAAGGCTCTCAGCCTCTCGTCTCGATATGTATTCTCTATCCACTCAACAGAAGAGAAGAGAGAAAGAGAGCAAGAAAGAGAAAAAAAAAAAGAAAATCCCAGCCATGGAAAATTTACCTTCTTTATAGTTTTTAAGCTTTCAAAGGCACCCTAGCGATATGACAAATTACACACATATTAAAAAAAAAACGAAAAGAGAAGCAGGGAACATGTCAAAAAGTTTGCAGGCGGGTGAGGCCAGGTAATATTATACCGGAGCCACACGGCAGATGAACCCGCGAAATACTTCCAATATGATACATTTTCGGCTGGGAATTTTGTCGATATTTTTAATAGTTTTATTCATAACTTACTTCAATTCCAGGCGTCTTCCTAGAAATCAATCCCAATTTAAGGAAAGAGAAGCGATCCATATTTTGAGGCTTGCCAGATGCGCTTTCTGGTTTTGCTTCTCTTTTTTTGTGTCTCTCAGACAAGATACATTTTATAATACAGGATGTATGTACTAGTATTGTATAGTATATATATATATATATATATAGAATATATTCAAGTCGGGTCACAGAGTATAATGTTACAAGAAATGAAAGACAAATCTAAGGTTGCACTCCATAACTAAAATGATGCATTAAAGCTTACTTATATTGCAACCGACTTTTAGCATGCCAGAATTTACCACCCAAAAGTAGCCATTATAGGTTCGGTAGGTAGGTATGCATTTACTGTAGGAATACACTGCATGTACACCTCTATATGATATTTCTTGATTGTTATAAT
>JAIPMN010003924.1:0-15516 GCA_020650975.1 Apostichopus californicus | reverse complement strand
GGGGGGGGGGGGGCATCCGCCCCCTCTGACTGTATGGACGCTCCGCCACTGGCAAAATATACAAACTGTGTAATACCTTGGGACTGACGTTGTGTTCAGTTGATGATTTTATCTCAAGCAATTTGGGTTGGGTTGGGTGGCACTAATGGATCTGGACTATATTTTGTCATACCTACACTACAGATTACTTGCATAGTTAATGTTTGTTTCTGCTTACCTATTATTTCTCTCCAGGAGTCTTGACTTGTATGAACACTGCATTAAAATTTGTACACTGACATATACATCTCAGGCTATTTATTACGTATGAATATGTATCCTAAATGTAATGCTCATACTGAAATTTGCAGTTGTCTAAACATCCTGTTTCCTCCTATTGTTAGTTTTCATATCATCACCTGTTTTTTGTTGCAGTTTTGCCAAGTCTTACAAATGTTATTGTAGCATGTCCACTCATTCGGTATTACTCTCCATTTCTTACAGGCTCGTATGACGAAGACCGGGATACTGGCAGCAGTCAAAGTGATCAAGATTGAGCCCGGTAAGATACATACAAGAATGACTGAAAGTAGATCATTTAGATAGCTTATAATGTTACAAAATAGAGTTGGAAATTATTAACTGTTTCTATAGTTGGGGTTGTGTGCAAATTAACTGTTTCTATAGTTGGGGTTGTGTGCAAATTAACTGTTTCTATAGTTGGGGTTGTGTGCAAATTAACTGTTTCTATAGTTGGGGTAGTGTGCAAATTAAATTGTGTCTATATAGTTGAGGTTGTGTGTAAATTAACTGAGCCCATAATTGAGGTTGTGTGTAAATTAACTGTTTCTATAGTTGAGGTTGTGTGTAAATTAACTGAGCCCATAGTTGAGGTTGTGTGTAAATTAACTGAGCCCATAGTTGGGGTAGTGTGCAAAGTAACTGTTTCTACAGTTAGGGTTGTGAGTAAATTTCTAGAGAAATTCATGTTTTACTTCTGTACATCTTAACTTTCTTTACAATATAATATTAGCTTGACGTAATAAGTGGGTTACTTTTACGTTTACTTTTGGGGCATTGATATATACCTTTTTTATAATTAATGAATGTTATTACAATTGAAAGTGCGTAATTTCCTCTTGCTAGCCCAGCAAATAAAAATTAGACTACGTTGCAAAAGAAGATTGCACTTTCTCTTGTTTTGTGGATGGTTTGCAAATCCACTTACTGGATGTGTGTGGTCATTAATGTGGGTGGACTGTTTTCTTGAATATTGCTTTGATAGGAATTTAGTTTATGTTAGGTTCCAGTATTGAGTTTTGCCTGAAAATGAATTGCAGCTGGTTTATACATGTTATTGCTCGTTAGGCAATCCTTGGTATGTTGTTTTTTGGTATGTTGTAATTAAGGCAGTCTTCTGTTCTAATGGAAGTCTGTTGCACAATACTTTTCGAGACTTGAAACAAGTAGTAGATCTGGCAAATCATTTCACAGTGTCTCTGACAGTTCCTGCTCTCGGTTGTTTTTATTAGAATGGATTTTCATTTCAAAACAGAAGAGAGTGATTATTGAACTTCCTGATTTCCCTTGTTTTGTCAATTTATGGATTTATAATAATAATAATATTTGATTTTAATAACGCGTTTTACACCAGCGATAGGTCTCAAAGCGCTTTACAGACGTTATATTACCCCTGGTCAATGATAACCTGTCCAGGAGACAATCCCTCCAGTCGGCAGCAGTTATATACTGCGCCCAATGACAAGTTACCTCACATGTACTCATTTAATCCCTGGGTGGAGAGAGGCAAGTGAGATAAAGCATCTTGCCCAAGGACACAACGTAATGAACTAGGCATGAATCGAACCAGCAATCCTTGGATCACGAGTCCGACGCCTTAGCCAATTGTCCACCACGCTCTCGAAGATTTACTCTAGGCATGCCTCTGTTGTACAGTGTTTGAAAAACGATAACACAGAAACTGTGAGCGTCTCTTGTCTCCATCATATCCCCCATTCATTTATGTTAGATCGACAAGGAGTCAAATTTGGTAGAATTAATCCTAAACTGTAGACCAATCACTTTAATTATGATCTCTGACCCTGAGGAGACTTGTTTTTGTCCTCCATATATTCCAAAGCCACTGTCAGTTTAAGAGGCAGATTTCTCGTCTCAGAGTCTGCCAGGCTCTCCATCTCTCTCCGATTGTTTTGTAGATTTTGTCCTACAGCTGCTGCTGCATTAGCCTGCAGGGTTAATAAAAGTGGGGTAATTCCTTTGTAAAGCAGTTTAACGCTAAGGGGGAGGTATGTCTGTTTTAATGCGTCGGTGCCTGGAGATTCTTGGCATGCCATTTGCATACCTGGATGTGTGTATTATGGAGACAGGTAAGCGGGTCACTCGTAAATATATAAACCAGTAAGTTTTATAATATTTGTCCTACATTTTACACATTTTAGACTTTTTCAAGTTTGATATCTATGTCAAATAGGGCTGGTGCAAGGATGATAGCACAGTGTATTAATGATACATTATCATTTTGATAATTTAACAAGTTTTGTTCCCTTCAAACATTCACTCAGATATATATTGGAAGTAGATAAGGTATTACATTCATAGTTTTCCCCATCTCCTTGTCCCCCCCCCCTTCTCAACTCCCCCTGAACTACTTTGATGTGTCCCAGGAAGTTACTGTAATGATTTACAAGTTTGTTTAGATGTGAGTTGGTATAAAGTCAACATCCTTGTATTAATTCATTCCTCTCTTACTTGCCGCCTTGCAGACATGCACTCATTCTACATATATAGGCTGCAATAAGTACACTAGTAACAATTTTAGCACAGTGCCAATATTGCCCCACACATCATGGATTTCTAACATTGCCTTTCTGGAGTTTTAATCCTGTTATGTGAGTTACCTGAATGCAGTACAAGTGAAGGCTTCATGTTTGGTTTTAGTTTCGTAACAACTACAATTACACACAGGGCTGTCTTTGTTATCCTGTATTTAGTCGCCATTTCATGGCTTGCATTTTTCCTGACTTGTAAGTTATGACTTGTACTAGTAATTCCAGTCTGTGAATAGTATTTATTTTACTCCTCGCTTCAACTCAAGAATATTGAGGGGACTTGAGGCTATGGTACAAAGGTCCCCCCTCCCCCCCTCTCAAAAGTGTGCCTCTCAAATTTATTTACATGAATTATTCCAAATGACATGAAGTTCTATTACTTCCCTCTAGAGGCCTAGACCCAACCAACAACTGGTTTCCAATGTTTCAAAGATGTGTGACCTGCGGGTCAATGTAATTGTAAGAATTGACAAGTAGATTTTAAAATTAGCACAAATTTTGTGCTGCAAGCTTTTACAGTAATTTTTTCCATCTGATTTGAATAGTGTGTTGGGGCTGTTCAAATGTTGCCATGATGAAATTAACTTAAGATGTAATAATGCTTAGTTAAAGATGACAATGTGACATTTTTGCTTTCTCAATTTAACTGTTAACGACAATACAGTACATGTTACTGTATATTTATACATAGAGCATTGTGTACTTCCGAATCCATATGTTGCACATAGCATGAAGTAATATCCTGTATTGATATGGCTACCTTCACTATCACTTTACCAGGAATCAATTATTAAAGTGCATATTGTGACTATACTGTATACATGTGTTAAAACTCTCCAATATGACATTTTACATTGATTAAAATTTTTCAGGCGATGACTTCTCGATCATCCAGCAAGAAATCTTAGTCATGAAGGATTGCAAGCATGCAAACATTGTGCGATATTTTGGCAGCTACCTGAGGAGAGAGAAGCTATGGATCGCCATGGAGTACTGTGGAGGTGGTTCCTTACAAGATATTTATCACAGTAAGTATAAAAATGCTGTACTTTATGGCATGTATGGTACTCTCTCAAGGTGCTAATCTTGTTTCATAGGCGGGGGGATTTGCTTTAATAGTTGCAGGGATAGACTTTTGTGGGTAATCCTACAAATATTATCAATCTCCTTCTGTTATTAACAGACAAATTAACTAAGAGTTACCACTCAAGAACCAGATTCCCCTTGTGTGATTAAAAATGTTAAAATCGACACCGTACTCATTCAGCACAACTTAGTTCATATTTCCACCACACACACATCACCCAGGATAGCGTGCTCATGACTGAGGCCACACCCCACACATTGTCCTTCTTACAAGTACTGTACATATCTAGTCTACTCCTCCCAGTTAACCTTTTGTTTCATCAGTCCCCATGATCCTGATACTGCTCAGAGCTACTGGAAGAACCGAGCTGGTGTTTCTCTAAATTCTTCATTCCTCGAAACAGGTCAATAGAGTTTCATTTAAAAATTTCTCTTTGACAAAGCCAATTTGTGGGGTCAAAGTTTGCTACATGGATTTTGACACCTTCTCCTGCTGTAACTGTTCAGACTGTGTTCACAGACGTTACAAAGCCATTTATTTCTGTGTCTGACTTCCGCGATTGGTCTCCACCCGGCTTTAATGCACTGGTATCGGTTTCCACTGTAATCTCTTTAATTAACTCGGTGCTATGTTTCACAGTGATGACAGGTTATTCCAGTGAGTTGAGCATATTCGCGAGGGCTTTCGGCGTATAAATGCAAAAACTGCACTGAGCAGTGTTAATAACCTGTGCCAAGTTGCGAGAACAGAGTAGGAGACGGTATTACCATGAATTGAAGACTCACTTTTGTTTAAGATGTTAGAATATTGATTGCAATGTACAGTGATTTGATTGTACAGGTTGCTACGATGCTGTTACTGTATTGAACTGCCAATCGGCTGTGAGCGATATATATTTTAACTGTATAATTTTAGCTAATGGATTTGACCGTTGTTTACTCTGGTTCAGATTTCGAGTACATGTAAAATTCATTAGGTAAGGGCAGGCTGAACAACACTGTAGGTTCAAAGGAAATGAGGTCACCTGGATTGACCTTCCAGATAAATGCAATCATATAACATAGATCTTAAATAAATAAAAACGTTTATTTTTGCTGACATCTTAACAAATGGGGCTCTTGAAAGTACTGTATTACTTTGATGCAGAGGAATAATGCTTTTTCTCAGTTGTTTGGGTAAGTTCTTCATGACATTTATCACATAAACCTATAATGATGTTAGGGTTGTGTCTCCTTTTATTGTGGCTGATCCACTCTCAGCCCGAGTCCCTCTACGTCGAGACTGTAACCATCTGATCAGGACGACGTCGCATCAAATGTGTATCACAAGTCCCTAGCAAAGGGAATTAGATACCAGCATGTTCTTAGCCAAGAGTCCGAGAAGCGATTTCATTTTTACAGGTCGGTGAGCCAAGAGTGCGTTAGAATTCTGTCACTCCTTACAGTTTTCTTGCAGTTGATGTGTCTACCTCCAGAATATACATGTTACCAACCAGAGGCCGAATGTTAAGATTATGCAAAACTCTCTTGATATTTGCAGTCAGCTTATTTCTTTTTAAGTGAAGGGATGAGTGTCAGTCGTCATTGTCCAGATCCAATGAGCCGTGTCTTCCACTCCCACGGGCCATTGTCACCTGGATGGATTTTGATGAGGAAGTTGAGACTACTGGGCTTGAAATTTACTCTTTTTTTTTAAGATCAAAAGATGGCTCAAATGGGATTTTTCTACATGACTTGCAGAAAAGCCTGCTTTCTAACACATCGACTACTCAAATGTGCCTTTCTACTTATAGTATGCTTGGTGGTTTTCTGATTGGTATTTTCCCTTGTACCACCTGTTCTTCCAGGGGGATGTTGATGGTGTACAATGCACTGTAGGATAATCCTGTGTGATTTTAGTCATTGACTCGTTCATAATGACGAGTGTACACATTTCAAATATAGGCTCTAAATTTCTGTACCTCAGTTCTGTGCCATTTTGAAGCTAGATTTATACAAGTGATAGCAACTCTGGACTAAAGCAAAAAAAATTGAGATAGTTATTAAGTGGACTGACATTTTCAAGCCCCATTTTGTGGCATGTGGACTCTTAATTGAGGGTCTTAGGGACATGTGCTATTCCTATATACATGCGAAAACATATGAAACTTTCTATCCTTGCAAAAATGTGATAATTCTTCAAAATTTCTTCATGAGAATCAAATTCTTACTGTGGGTAAACAAGGTTGTCTGATTGTGAAGAGGCGATATGAAGGTATTGGAGAGTCAAACCTGCTTACCAGTTACCATACATGGAATTTACAGTATAATATTGAAGGACTACACATACAGTGACAATTACTGAAGCATTTCCTGAATACTAGTGTAGAGTATGACTACATTCCCACACTTGCCTGCTGTGTACTACAATACAGTGAGTCATTTAGAGTGACAATCCCAAAGACGGTAATAGTGAATCATCTATCAAAGGTTGTACGTAGCAGACCAGACATGCTGTATGGTTGCACACATACTGCATTATATATATTGTGGTTTATACATATACATAAATACATTTATATGTTAATAGGGTGTACTATACTGTATGCTGTACCGTACCACACACCGCCTCTTACTCATCCTGAGGACGGACAATTAGAATTCAGTCTGTTGAACAGAGATACTGTGTGAATGCTAAATATTACACACAGGAGTGAATAACACACATGGCTTCAGAGATTGTGCTGAAAGTAGTCTGACTATGTTAAAGAGCGTCTAGTCTGTGGTATGTCTACTGTGTCAGGTATTGAAGACAATATAGATGTTGGGTTATAAACAGTGATGAAACAGTGGCAGTGATTTTGAGGGAATGGGACACAGAGTCAAGTTCAATGTTATAATGGTGATTAGGGTCGCTACTCTGCAATCCATAGAGGGGGGGGGGAAGGGGGGAGGGGGTGATAACATGCATGAATATTCAACAATTAAATGTTAGACTTAGAAGATTTCAAGATTAACGTCAAAAAGTAATGGTTGGACTTCACTGTAGGGTATTTAATGTCATTGACTTGGAAATTGAACATCAGACTTTGAAAACAACACAGGGAGCTAACAAACGAGATATTACCCATGTTATCAACAATATGTATCCATGGACGGGCCTGTTTTTATATAAATGTATGTCGTCTGTCAACACTAGCTTTATCTTGGTATTTATCTTTGGAAGAATGGGAGAGGGCAAGAGATTAGACACAGTGTGTCTCTCTTTGATATTGATTGTCTTCTGTACAGTATATTGTAAACACTGCATGGAATTCCTGCCTGACAGTGCTTGGAATTCTTTGAGTTGGTGAAACAGACCTGTACAAATAACTTAATTTAGTGAGACCATTACTACCTGCTGTATGCTGACCCATAATTCATATGATTGCCCCCAATTCACTATACATTACATCAAGGAGCTTTGCAAAGTATGCTTTCTCAAGACTGCACTTTGTGTAATAAATATGAGAAATGTGTTGATACTGACTAAACATACAAACTTACCAAGATCCTTTCTTAATGACGGTCATTAGCTAGTTTAGATATGAAATGAAAGTAAAAAACCAAAACAATATTTTCTAAATTTGCTTTGTACGATATGTTAATGCGATACTAAACTGTTGAGGAATGTTGAACTAAAGTACTATTGAACCAATCACTTGCTCTGCATCCTGTATCCTATGTGGAAAAATACAGTCAAGGATATCATAAATTTTAGAAGTTATCAGCAGTTTTTAAGTGAATTGAATCGATTGACACAAACTTCTTTAAGGTAGCGTGAGTGAGTGGGGTATGGGGGAGAGGGTTGGTTGGGCTGGGTACTAAAAGGGAGGGAGGTGGTTGGGATACCAGAGGGGAGGGGTTGCGATAAGCAATTATAGCCAGACACCGAGGATAGTCATAATCACAAAAAGATTTGCGGTTAGTGGTAGAAGACTGTGTTTGACCTGAGAACAACCAGGTTGTTTGAGGTATATTTGTTGCCATACAGTACAAAGGGAACTTTGTAAAGTTTAATATTTTACCAGCCAAGCTCGAAAGAAAATACAGGTGTCATGGTTTCTATTTATAAGGCATGACTCATAATATTATCAATATACTTGATGTCATACTATAGAAACATATTTACTCTAGTGTAGGTCAGTATGGTTACCTTTCTATTATTATTAATCACAGATGTTTGTACAGTAGTATATGCACTGTGCTGTTGTGTTTAACTTTGGTTATAAGTCATTCTACAGCTTGTATCTGCACCACATGTGGATTTAAGGGCAATGACCATATTAAGGTGTTTTGCTTCTCTACTCTGTTGTTAAGTTATCCAATTTAAAGAGTTATTATAGGTTAAGAAATGTTAATTGGTGGTGTAAGCAATTAATTTTGATAACATGAAAAAAGGATTCATAAATATTTTGAAGTGATTAATTTAGCTGACGACTGTAAAGTACTGAGAACTGTATGAGCAAAAGGATTCCCGAAACTGAAAGTTTCAGACTTTTTAATAACACTTTTCCCATTGATCTCAGATAGCTTCAATATGAGCATTGTTTACGATCAGGACATTATTCAAAGGCACAGCAGTAAAAAGAGTATTGCCAATATGCTGATGTATGCTATACTGATACAAGCAGTAAGTGACAAGTATGGTCATTCCGGTTTATACCGACTCCAGTATAGACCACATTTTACCTGACATATCACAGTTTTAATATCGATAAAATATATCGTTTCAGAAAATTATTTTTTAGATAATGGTGTTATTTACTCCAGATTAACTCATGCTGTCAATCAAATACTGTGTTGACTCAAGTTTGTGAAACTTATCCCCAAGTTTACACAAACTGGTTTTATGGTAGTGTGAATGAAAGGGGGGGGGGGAATGCAAGAGGTTGGAGAGGGGTGTTGCAACAGGCCACTACTTCCAGGCATCGAGGAGAGTCAAATCACAAAGAGGTCTGAGGGTTGCACTAGAAATACCTGTCAATTTTTTTTTTACCCAAGAGGGACCCACATTTCTGGTACATGTATATATACTACATTTGTTGCCAATAGATGTGTTGTACGTTATTTTAAGTGGGGTGATGCCATGCAGTACAAAGACAACATGTAAACATCAGCTAAACTTACTTAATTACTTACTTAATGAGCAAATATCTGATCATTTCTAGTTCTAACAGCATTACTCATATCAACATGTATAGTCATAATGATTATTTAGGAACAGCTTAGAAACTTGTATTGATTCTGTGTATCTCATTTTGGATACTTACTGTAGGTTGGCATTGTGTGTTCATACTATATACTCTTTGTGTTTAACTTTTTTTCATTAAGTCATTCTACCTGCACTTAATGAGTTTTTAAGGGCAATGATCCTTAGGTCTATTGCCTCTCCCTACTTTGTGAATTGGTCTGATCAAAATGAACAAAATGAAAAAAGTAATAAACAAAAAGGTTATTAAAAGGTTAGATCATTTTGATAACTTGAGGAGATGAAATTAAAGTTAGAGATGTTCAAGGAGCTGATAATTATAAAATAATGATAATGCTCTGAGTACTACAATGATTCCAGAAATTAACAGTTGCAGACATTTATGAGTTTTGCAGATTTTTGCAGATTTTTTGCAGATTTTTTGCAGAGTTTTGCAGAGTTTTGCAGAGTTTTGCAGACATTTATGAGTTATGCAGTGGTTAACGCCGGCGTCTCCCAGTCATGAGATCCCCGGTTCGATTCCCGCCGACAGCAATGTGTGTCGTCTGGCAAGGGTGTTGTTCAATAACAACTTCCCGACATGGTCGTTAACTGGATGTGTGCCGAGAGATTGGCTTCGGTCAGCTTGCGAGTCTATAAGCCTCCATGGCTTCTTTCGCGAGTTCCTGCTTGCGGGAAGATCACATATACATACATACATACATACACCATACGGAGACCAGGACGGGCTAAGATAGGCTCGTTTGTCCAAATTCTAGTCATTGCTGCAAGTAACTTATGCCAGACGAGAGGGGCGGGTGAGATTGGTGGGTGGGGCTTCAGGGAAAAGTTTGAATAAAGATGTATGTTTTCATTGTAGTATGTACTTGGAAAATGAGAAAACCTAAGAAAATGTCAATAAATAAGGGCAGAGTGACATGCGTAATTAAAATTTTCCCGGGCGTGACCTGGCTCAATAATAATTATCATAATAATAATGATGATGATGATGATGATGATGATGATGATGATGATGATGATGATGATGATGATGATGATGATGATGATGATGATGATGATGATGGTGGTGGTAATGCTGATAGTGATGGTGGTGGTGGATGGTGGTGATGATGATGATGATGGTGGTCAGGGGCGTATTTAGGGGGGAGGCCATTGGGCCATGCCCCCCCCCTTCACGGATGTCGGAAAATTTTTAAGTTTCTGCCAATGCGAGGTCATTAACTGGCAACAGTCAGCTGGCTAAGGTGCAGCCCACAGGCTAGGCACAGACCCGTGCCATAGCCCGGCCCTGGACCAGCAGATTCGATACACTCATTCATTAGGCTACCACACAGACGCTAACAATATTAGACTTCGTAGGATACACTCATATCACTAACGCTACAGTAAAGACCAGACAGGCATAGCACCGCGCGGCTGAACTGACGGTTTTGCAACGGAAGTCCCCCAGGTCTATTTATAGGCGAAAGTTGTTCACACTTTCAAGTTTCGGTGGATTTGTGATGACTCATTCATAATCATAAGTCATTGCTGCGGTGGGGTGCTAACATTTAAAACGAACGTGTAAAGTTGTAACACAAGCCTTTTTTCAGATTCCAAGAACTTCTACAAATTCATGAGAAGAAATTGTACCTGGAATATATGATACGTTGCCCTAGATTCATGTGAGAAGGGGCCTATGCTGGGATTTTAAAATTGTTTGGTTATTTCTTGTGTAAAATTGTACCTCGAATATACTGTAACACAGTTTTTTCATGCCAGCCCTGGCCAATGTTACAATTGGCAACCCTCTTAGGTTGGAGAGTTGGCAGCCCTCGGGTTAGTGTCCTCGGGAAGGGCTTAGCTGGACTTATCCCTTTCATGGTGGGATTAGCCTTGTTGCAATTTATAATTGTGGGTACCTGTGGAATAAATGAAAAGAAATCGCCCCTGAAAACCCCCAAAACACATAATGATGATGATATTGACAGGGCTAACAAAGCCCTGGAAGTGCTATTTCCTGCCATCTGGGGACCTTGAAAACCCCAAATTTTCTTGTACGCTCCGCGCCAACTGATGGTGGCGCTCCGCTTAGATAGTCCTGCATATTGGCCCCCCATACACAAAATCCTGGCTACGCCACTGATGGTGGTAATGATGATAGTGATGGTGGTGGTGGATGGTGGTAATGATGATGATGATGTTGATGATGATGATGATGATGGTGTTGATGATGATGATGGTGGTAATGCTGATGGTGGTGGTGGATGGTGGTCATGATGATGATGATGGTGGTAATGATGATAGTGATGGTGGTGGTGGATGGTGGTAATGATGATGATGATGATGATGATGATGATGATGATGATGATGATGATGTTGATGATGATGATGATGATGATGTTGATGATGATGATGATGATGATGATGTTGATGATGATGATGATGATGGTGTTGATGATGATGATGGTGGTGGTAATGCTGATGGTGGTGGTGGATGGTGGTCATGATGATGATGATGGTGGTAATGATGATAGTGATGGTGGTGGTGGATGGTGGTGATGATGATGATGATGATGTTGATGATGATGATGATGATGATGATGATGATGATGATGATGATGATGATGATGATGCGTAGCCAGTATGTAGTACTGTAGGCCCGGGCCTACACTTTTCTTGGTCAAGTTATCCTTTTTTTTTAAACACCCATAATTCAAATTCATATAAGCTTGCTGTTTAAGAGTCTATACAGGAAAAACTATTGAAATGAACGTAGCAAGAATATGGCTAAATTAGGTGACCTATTCTTCTGTCATCTAGGCTGTCATTTCTATCGCGTGCCGTTTGATTCAACACTCTACCCGCCGAAAAAGACAAGGATCCGATCTTGTCAGTTTTTAACATCTATTTACATCATCCCGTTTACGCAGATAATATTTCAGTTGAGAAACATTCTACGGTCAATTAAATAAGCCTATCGTTGATAAATGCGCAGAATCAAAAACTACATGCGTTCTACAATGAATGAAGAGAGACTCAGCGATTTGGCACTCATGCACATCCACAGAGACTTTGCAATTGACGTTGATGCTGTGCTGAAGAAATTTGATTCAGATGGCAATCGTCGGATAGCTCTCGCCTTCTCTTATTAGGCTAACTTAAACATTTACTAGCTACAGTTGTATCAAAGACAATTACTGCATGGCTATAGTTGTATCAAAGACATTTCTGGCCTATCTTTGTATCTACAAGTATCAGAAGTTGAAAAGTAAGACTACTCTGTACATGTACCTTGCTAATTTTAAATACATTATGTAGTATTGAATTACGTTCTTTTTTAACTCGTTTGTTTTTGGGGGTTTAAAAGTGATATTGAATGAGGTGTCTCAAGTTAGCAAGAGGCCAGGGTACCAGAATGAACACTCGGGAAGGGCCATTTCCGGCCATCTGCGGGGGGGGGGGTTGTAAAACCAATAAATTTTCTTGTACGCTCCGCGCCAACTGATGGTGGCGCTCCGCCTCAGATAGTCGTACCTACAACTTTGAAAATCCTGGCTACGCCGATGATGTATATATATATTAGCACCATTTTTAGCGAACTTTGTCACGGAACTTTGGGGCATTGCCAGTTTGACTTGGGTTTGATTGATAATGCGGAAGTGTGAGTGCAGAGTTGTTTGGAAGAAAAATTATATTAATAAGCATTGGGTTAGACCATGGAGCTATAAACAGAAATAAAATAAATACAATCATTCGCATTCTTAGAATATTGTCCTGATCATAATTGGCTAACCTTCATAGCCTGTTCCCACGAACACGGGCTTGCTTCACTCTTGATCGACCTATCGAGGCTAGGGCAAGTTGATCCACCCTTTTACTCCGTGGGAACGGGGCAAGCCCGAGCTTGATCAAGCCCCTCATGAGAGGTGGGGTTAGGACAGCTAAGCCCGGGTAAACGTTGACCAATGTAAATAAACTATTGCCTTGGGGTGTAAAAGATACGATGGATTTGATCAGTTGTGGTTTCCGCCGCTTGCTTATTCTGTATCGACATAAACTGTGTCTATTTTCAAATTGGTTGTGTATGTGTACAATGGACCGATGCAGTGAGAATGAAGGAATTACGTAAGGCATTGCTGAGTAGTAGGCCTACACAGTGTTTTATATCCGCATACATACAGTATAAAGTTTGAGTTGCTTTCTTGAAGACGTCCAGATAACCGGAAAGGCCATTATTATTATTATTATTATTTTTATTGTTATCGATATTTTCCTGGACAATATGTCACAGAAGTAGACAGAGCGAAGTATGTGGTCGGACGATGAAGTATTCGCATTGCTTGGCATTTGGTGCGACGAAAATACTATGTCGAAACTTGATGGGACATGCCGCAACGCTCCAGTGTACTGAGGCATCTGTATGCGTATGGGAGAGAAATGCTACGGCAGAACGGTCAGCCCAGTAGCGGAGCGTCCATACAGTCAGGGGGGCGGATGCCCCCCTGACGGACTCAAATGGACTGCTGGCGCCCTTTTCAGCTTTTTACCACTTTTTACTTATTTGCGATTATTGACTTTTTTATTGCGCTCTCATCTACCTATTGACATTTGTCACATTTGTTGGTGTAATTTTCTGACAAAATGGCGATAACACCTATTTATTCTTCGTTTATCTGCAAATTAGCAAGGCACGGAAAGGGTCATTTCCGGCGATCTAGAGTGTATCTTTACTCAAAAAATTTCTGTCCGCGCCAACCAATGGTGGCGCTACGCTTAGATAGTGTCGAAAGCGCCCCTACAGACTATTCTCGCCCCCCTGACCAATACCCCTAGCTCCGCCACTGGGTCAGCCAAGTAAAGTACAAACTGAAAAATTTAAGCTAGGCTTACTGGCTTCTATTTTATCGATAATCAGGAACATCATATGTAGTATCAAAACTAACACGTAGCCTAGTTACTAACTCATCAGTCCCGTAAAATTTTACAATCTAATAGGTCTATATATAAAAGAAAAATTTGTAAATCACATACCAAAGTAAAAATAAAAGGATAACTAGAATGCATGCATTCACTGCAGTGGAAATTCTTTTTGGCAACTTGCCAAGAAAAGTTTTTACATCTATGTCAAGTCCAATGGTACAGTATAAAACAGGTGCGGACATCGAGCCCAACCCAACCATTTTGTGTTAGGGGTTAAATATTTCTTTTGGGTAAAGCGTGCAAACAGATTTTTTTCCAGAGTTGTTGGAACAATTGTACGCACACAAAGTCGGCATATCTGCTAGATATAATTGATATGATTATATTTAGATTTATCATTTTATTTGTTTTCATTTTGGAAACTACGAAATATTTTTTTATCCCCGCGAAAAGTCGTACCACTCAAAATATTGCGCTTCAGATACGAACGATGATTTCCCTGCCCAGTGCATTGACTTTTTCAAAGGTGGTAAACGTTGGCCGTATCGGTAAAGCCCCGGTAGAAATTAACGTATGTGCGCTGCTTGGATGATATATGCACGTGTCGAAAAGACTCACTGCATAGCTGTCGATCGCTACTCATATTCTCTATTGCAATAACCTGGTTCGGACGTTTCCCAAGGCATTCCAAGCGTGCCGCTATGCCCGGAGTTAACTCGTTGAACCGCGGGTTCAAATTGCAGGGCTTATCTGCGGTTACAGTTTTAGCTCCACCTATGCTTGCTTGAAGCAAGACCGCGTTCGTGGGAACGGGGTATCAGACGTCTCATATTATCAGACTAGTTCCCCTTTTATACAGGGATATGTTACTGTTCCTTTTGTCCTATGAGGAAGTGTTTTATGTCAATTGCAACAACTTGGGCTACTACCAGAGTCCCTTATTTGTTTCGCAATAATAGCCTGTTCCCACGAACGCGGGCTTGCTTCACTCTTGATCGACCTATCGAGGCTAGGGCAAGTTGATCCACCCTTTTTCTCCGTGGGAACGGGGCAAGCCCGAGCTTGATCAAGCCCCTCATGAGAGGTGGGGTTAGGACAGCTAAGCCCGGGTAAACGTTGACCAATGTAAATAAACTATTGCCTTGGGGTGTAAAAGATACGATGGATTTTATCAGTTGTGGTTTCCGCCGCTTGCTTATTTCTGTATCGACATAAACTGTGTCTATTTTCAAACTGTGTCTATTTTCAAATTGGTGTGCATGTGTACAATGGACCGATGCAGTGAGATTGAAGGAATTACGTAAGGCATTGCTGAGTAGTAGGCCTACACAGTGTAGCTGCCCTTTTATATCCGCATACAGACAGTATAAAGTTTGAGTTGCTTTCTTGAAGACGTCCAGATAACCGGAAAGGCCATTATTATTATTATTATTATTATTATTATTATTATTATTATTATTATTATTATTA
>JAIPMN010003922.1:0-11433 GCA_020650975.1 Apostichopus californicus | reverse complement strand
AGTTAGAACAGTAAGATTGAATGCAGAATAAAAGTGCTTTTGACCACGAGGCACAAAACTTGTCACCGGCCGTAGGCAACGAATCACTTCTGGGTTGTCTGGTTTAGGACTTGGCCACATATTTAGAACTGGAGGAACATTGATGCCAAGTGGTGGTGAAGATAATGTTATAAAGCTGTTGTCATTTGCTTCTACAGGTAGTTACGGAGGCGGCGGTGGTGGAGGAGGCGGAGGTGGTGGATACAGAAATGGCGGTGGCTATAGTGGTAAGTAATAGTCCAATAGATTTATTAGCATTGCTTATAAAACCTTGAGGAAAGCTAGTAACAGCCTGTCATGGTTTGCCTTTCCCCATGTCTCTGTCTCTCCTTCCCCCCCCCCCCCTCCCCATCTCTACTAGTCACCCATTGTCAGGTCGGCCAAAAAGACTGGGATGATGAAGAAGGGTGTTACAAGTTGGTCAGAAATACTGCTGGCTTGAACATGGTACCTTTCCTCCTCTTGTCAGTGTCTCTTGCAGGGCAAATTTTCAAGGACTATTGCCTTGTCATATTTGATGTTTTTTCCTTCTCCAACAGGTGACAGGAAAGGTGGCCGTAGCGGTGGACAAGGTAACTGTGATTTCATTGTCTGTTTTAGCATTTGACAGTTTAGTAACACATGTTACTTAAAGAATCATGGATTAGTCACATATGCAAGGCCATTAGGCAAGGACTGTCTGAAGACTTTGTCATTGGTGACTGTTAAGACATTTCTGGAAAAAGTGACTTGGTGGTGACTGGTGAGAGCACCGCCTAATAAATTTTGAATTTATACAGTTGAAACTGGGAGGTTTCTCACTACTTTGCTATTCATTGGTGGAATGTGACATTATAGTGGTGATTGAAATTGTGAAGTTAAATTTAGTGAGTTTCAGAATTTAGCTAGGAATTTTTTTGGCTCAATTTCTGTAATACATATAAGCATCTGTCCAGCAATTTTTACAAGATGGCAACATCTTGTAACGCAGTACCAACAACCGATATTTGCTGCAACAGACCAACAGTGCCCTTCAGGTATGGTGAGGTATTAATACCTGTTGCTTTCTCTCCACTCCCCCCACCCATACATACACACACTCACAAAAATACATCAGACACATACACACACACACAAAATACATCAGCTCACTGAACAGTCTTATAATTAGCCTACAAAATTTGCTGCTTGTTAATATCAGAATGAGGCTTTACTGCTCTTCTTAATAGTGATTTTGTTTTTCATTTTGCTTTGATCTTATATGAATCTAGTGAGTTGAAGTTTATACTTGTGTTTAATTAACATTGGTTTGTTAGGTGGTGGTGGATATGGTGGCTCATACAATAGGAGTTACAACAGCTACAACAGCGGAGGAGGAGGAGGGGGAGGTAAGTAGTGTTAAATAAACACTTTGATGACCTCTACTACATATGTTAACAAACAAAATTGCTGACATGCTTTGAAAATGGTTGTGATACGATTAGAGCAAAATCTTGTGTATTGATTTACAGCTTGTGTCCTAACATCAATTTACAATGAAGGAAGTTAATGCTGATATGGATAGATGAAATATTAAAGTTTATGAATGGATTACAATTTCTTCAGTTGTCTTTGTTACTGGATACTACAAGATTTACAGAGACTACTACCTTGCCCCTGTTTTTCTCCTTTTCATTTTTTTGTTCAGGTATTTCATATAATGAAAATCTACATATTGATCATACAAAAATTAATCCTCTTTTTTGATGCAAATGGTTTCTTACTGAATAAAATATTGAAAACAGTTTATTAACTTATTATGATTTCCACCAAACCCACCTTCTAATTTGTTGGGACTTTTTACATACTTGCTAGTATTACTTTTAAATTAATGCATGTAATTGTCTGTTTTGTTTTTCCTTTTCAGCTTAATATTTTGCATTCTTGCACTGCTTGTCATTAGGAGTTGCACATGCAACTGGATATTTTAAAGTTTTGTAAATGTCTATTGTTCTCGATTGCTCCTGTTTCTTTTGATGATTCAGTCGGTTGATATACAACAGATGAAACTAGCAGTTGATGTGTAGAACACACCAATTGTTGGTTGGAAAGTGTGCTCTTGCATCCTATTTTTTTGGTTTCAAATCTTTTAAGGACTCTTGTCCTTCCTGTTGATGCAGTCTCATGGTGTTTTGCTTTGTCCCTGTTATAAACGTTCCGTTGGTTTTTCTTTTCTGTTTTCAGGAGGGTACGGCAATGATAGCTACAGTGGGGGATATAATTCTGGTAAATCCTTGAAAATGTTATATTGTTTGCCTTCATCATAGAACAGATGTTGTATTGGCCCCAAATCTGGTGTTCTAAAGTTCATTGCTTAGTTGCAAAGTTAAAATTTCCTCCTTTTTAATGTTAGATATTCACAAAGACAGTTGTTGTACTGTCCCAAAAAAAAGTAACATACTGTTGCCACAAAAAATAGGGGGGTAAGTGGTTTGTCCGTATGTCACCGGTTTGGGGGCAATACTGCTAGCTGTTTCTAAGTTTCTTTGTCTCATCTTTGGGTACTGTTAGTGAAGCAAAGTTAGTTCACTCTACTATTTTATACACCACCATGAGCATTGCAGCAGTGGAGTTATGAAGCTACATGTGTGTGTATGTGTGACGAGAGCCCGTAGGTACATCAAGTTCTAAACATGCACCCCTATCTAGAAAACGAGTGGACCGTTTCATTTGCACATGCCACATAGCAACATTTTGTCACAGGCACTTTACAACAAATTCGTCATTTGTGCTTTGTAGTCTTGTCCTTTTCCATTGTCATCAGTTTTATTTGTTTACTATTACCATGTTTGCTCATCAATTTGTATCTTAGAGTTATAAGAAATGTTAGCCTATTCTTTGAAAAGATGTTGGTGATTGTTCTGGGAAGTTCAATCCCCTCTGTTTCTTGATGGGTTTTTGGTTCCTTGCTGCAAGCAAAGGAACCTTTGTAGTCGGGTTGGCGTGTGTGTGTGACACTTGAGTTGTATGTACGATAACTCAACAAGGGAATGATTGATCAATGCCACACTTGGAAGTATGGGTGGTTCATAATGAGTTGATGATGAACCCTATTGATTTGGTGCTCAACATGAATATTAATGAGCTCACAGGGTCAAACGTCAAAATCTTCAAATTGCAATAACTTTGCAACCACAAGTTGGAGTTTCTTCAAACTTGGTATGGTGATATTGGTAGACCACCTATACATGCTAGTGTCTTGCAGTTTATATCATGTGCACACATTTATGAGGAGAATGAGCTGATTGTTAATTTTTGTAACAGAAGTTTGTATGCACAAAAACTAGACAAGGAAATAATTGATCAATAACATACTTGGTTGTTGGGTGGTTCATGATTAGATAAACCCTATTGATTTTGGTTCTCAACAGATTATCTGTCAGATTAACAGATTATGAGTATGGATATTTGCAAAAAGTGTATAGTTCTTACCTGGAGTGAATTTTAGGGATATATTTGACTGAATTCTTCAAAACTTTGGCTTCAATGCAATAAAAAAAAATTGTTTTGACCAAAACTGTAGGAAACCTTCCAATCAAAGCTACTTTGAGATAAACGGTAGGACTTGCACAAAGCATGGCAGTTAACTGAATACCACAAATCTTCCTTTGCACAGAACCCCCCTTTGCTTTGCAGTAATGGCTAGTAATATAGAAACTCTTGTTTTTGGTCTGTTTTCGTAACCTTTCTCTGGTTTCAATATGTGTTACTTATTTCCCTTAATATTCACTTTTTCCAAGGTGGTTACAATGACGATTACGGTAATCAAGGGTCCAGCTTTGGTCCCATGAGAGGTGGTAGAAGCAGTTACGGAGGAAGTGGGGGTGGAGGCAGCTCTGGACCATATGGAGGTGAGGAAGGTTTGTTAGTGATAATATATATAAAAGTCAAGTTATTAACCATTTACCCCCGAGTTTGATCTTGGGATGTCCAAATCGTCATGCCATCTGACTTTTAAATACATGAGGAATTTCCAGGCAGTTTCTAGTTCTTTCTTTTTTTTATCTTCCCAAATGTTTACCTTTTTTAGTGATTCTTGTATCAGTTTCACATACTCTTATACCATGATTACAGCTTAATCTAACTGTTTCGTGATTGACTTCCTATGTGTTGGAAAAGTTAAAAGCTTATGACATTGTTTATCCTAGACCAGGGGTTCCCTAACTGGGGTGCATGATCCCCAGGGGGTGCGTGAGTCCATCCCAGGGAGTTCGTGAGACAATTCTGAAAGTCAAAACTAGAGCAATTTTTGTTGACCTAAAATCTGATATATCATATAATTTAGTAATGTACAAAAGTCGTACCTATCGACAAACTCTTTTCGTGTCCTATACGCATATGTTGCCATAGCTGTACCATGCATGTGATAAATAACTGAATTATGACACAGGCCGCATGACTTTGGTGAAGTTGGTGTACGCATGACAGTACGTCGTGAAGATAAAGAGCTGAACTTGAACTTTTAAGAAGCACTCTTATGCGTATTATAGTATAATAAGGACTCAGATCGTGTCTGGAAAAGTTAGGGGTTCGTGGACAACTCTGACATCCACAGGGGGTTCGAGGGGGGATAAAGTTAGTGAAACCCTGCCCTAGACTGTTACCCGATGTATATATCATTTAATTTTGTAGCTCCTGGTATCCATTTTATTTGGTTAAATACATTATAATCTCTTTGTTTGATTATTTTGACAGGTTCTTACGGAAGTGGTGGAGGTGGCGGCGGCTTTCGATCTGGAGGAAGAGGAAACCGGAGGTATTAGAGAGGTAAGTGTAGGTCCTTGTTAGGTCTGACATTGACTCCTCAGATCAAGTGTCCAACATAAGAACATCAACATCAAAACTTTCCCGTTAGGACTGTTATGGCTTTCCGTAACTTTTCTGACTATTGAAATAGTAATTAAAAGTGGTGGTCACAGATTGTTTGAACCAAGTTAAACATTAATTCTTTCCTGATAAAAGTTGTTAGTCTAAATTTAATGGTTTCTAAGATGCTTCTTAGGCCATGTGCAATTACCTTGACAATTGACAATAAAATGAAACCTTTGTTTAAAGTTTCTCTGAAAAAGTGTTTCACCCACACCTCCACACCAGAGAAAAAAAAATGGATGTTTTGAAGACAATTTCTGTGAACTTACAGATGCTGGTCTTGTAACAGACATTTGATCACAGTGTTTATGTGAAAACATCTACTTGCTTTAGTTATAGATACTGGTGGGGAATTCTTGCAACAGAGTTTTTGACTTCATGTAAAGTTTCCTGTTGGACAGAGAAATGTTCATAATTCCTTCACAGTGGGTTTAACCGTGATAAAGTGGGTAAGCACTTGCAGGGTTGTGGTGGTAAGAAACAATGATCGGTTTGGATTATTTGCAAGCTACTTTTCATCCAATCTAGCATAAGTTGATTTGGTGTACACGGTGAAGATTAAGTTGTCATTTGCACCAAAAATAATTTCTGTGGCAAGTTTCGAGAGGGTTTATAGTAAAATACTAAGAGATCAGTGTATTCCACTGGTGCTGAAAGCGAAATGTAATTATTGAATGAGATTATACTAGATAAGGAATCATAAAACCTAAAGGAATTGGAAGCCAACACTCTGTAACCATCAAAAAGTAACACTGCTTTTTCAGTCTAGTTGAAGGGACATTCAAATCAGCTTTGAAATGAATGTAATCAAATTTGTTGAAACCTTTCAGATTTCATTGTCCAGGGTAGTTATGATTATCACAACAACATTCCTGTCCGACAGTGTTGAAGTCAGTGGTTTCACTAAGTAATGACTCAGAAAGGTGTAAATTACGGTAGGGGGGCGGGGGATGGGGGTGTCCGGAAGCACTTTTGGGCATTGCAGGAATATGAGATCTCTGTTAGCAATTCACAGAGATGAAGATGAGCAGAATTACAAAAACAATAAGTTGTGCCAACTGAACAAAAAGGCTGTGTCAGTCAAACTCAACATACAGAATCATCTGAATATGGTTAGCTGGGATGTTAATCTTGTTTGCTAGGTCAATTTCACCATATTTTTTGTCTGATGTGATATTTTAGTTGCGTTATGACTTCTCTGTTAGTTTTGATATGTTGCGATTGCCTTGCAACTCTACATCAAGTATCGTTCCTGGTGTAGGGTTGCAAAGAAGTCATTATATGATTCCCACTTCTGATCGTCTGAAAAAATATCACCAAGGATCTCTAAAGGTGGTGCCAGGTTATTGGATTTGTCAGCTTATTAGTTGCAGTAATTCCTGAGAGCTGCCCAAGGATGGCCGCAATGAAAAGATCAGGACTCATTGGAAAAATTGATGTTAAGTAACATCTTTCCTTAAAGTCTGGAAATGGAAATGCAGGGGACATAACAAGAGTTAATCCCCTGCTTTCAAACTGGATTGTTTTGGGCTAAATTGATTTCGGGTTTTTTTTTTTACAATATAAAAACTTATGTTGCGAACTACTACTAGTCTGCTGATAGTCTTAGCAGCTTGTTGGAAATGTGCTATGAAGAAGCTCTTTGAAATTGGCAGAAATTAACCTTGAAATTGTTTGATATGCGATAAAGGTACTAGATGAGAGAAGGGCATTGAATAAAAACCCTAAAGCTCAAAGATGAAGCTTGCTGGAATTTTCAGACATGGCGACAGTCGGGAGTCTGTTGCCTTAGGAACAAGTCAGTTGGGTGAATCATGTGATCACTGTTAACCAATTGAATGCCTTCATATTCGAGCTACTCTAATGAACTGATATGTTTCGTCCCTTTGTTTGCCACAGATTGTTGCTAGGAGGTTGTGTATATAGCAGTGAAGGATTGTCCCAACTCAATTCTGTGCACAAAGGTGCACTCAGGTTTTTTCTCTCTCTCTCAAAATTATGCCATGCACACTACACAAGTTGAACCATCAAGAGAAGGATTTTGACTACCAGCCAAGAGAGATTATATTACTTGTGGAGTTCATGTTTGGTTAGACAAGGAGATACCGCATTTGATTGGTCAAAGGTCATATTTCTTCCAAGCACATCGACTGTTTCTCCAAAAACCAGTATATTTTTAATTTTTAAACTGAAAACTGGAGTGACCTATGACCCAATCATGTTTCTGTTTTCTTGCTACTGGAAAAAAAGATGTGTTAAAGGATATAATGATATATTTTACATGTTAAGGATTTTGTGAACAGTCACATGGGACAATTTTTTCCTTGATTGATTTAAAGCAATTGACTGAGATGTTAGCTCATTATTAGCAAAAGATCTTTGTGATCTTAAGATGAAAGTTTACAAGCAGGGAGAGTGTCTACTGTAAAATTAAGGGCCTTTTGACACCAAGTAGTGTGCAGTTAAGATGTCATATTTCGTAACGTGAGAACAAATTTTTATCAGAATTGTTAACAGATAGGTGGTCCCTGATTGTCTCTTCCATGTCCCACTGGACTCTGCTTGTTCCATTTAGGGGATCGACCAAGCTTAGGGGCCCATATTACACTCTCTGATAAGTTTTAATGGCCTGTAACGTGATAAAAGTGATAAAGTGGTAAAGTGATAAAACGTGGAAATACTGATAAGGCAGATGAAACCCTGTAGCTGTGTATTTTATCTATGTGTTTTTTTTTGTATTTTTTCCGTGAATAATTTCTTATTTGTACATAAGTACTTGCAGAAAATGAATGTTAGCAAATTGTTCTTTCCTATAATTTATTTGCTAAGATGATGCTTCTTAAAGTTGCATTTGATATTTTAACTTGATCAACCATCTCATGATTATTCATTACTTGAGATACTTGAGATTACTTGAGATCGTCTCTCAACTCGGCCATTCTTAAGGGTACCCCCGGGCTCTTTGCCTTCCCAATAAGTTGATAGACCACATTCCACACACCCAATAGGTTTCCTTTTTTTTTTTCTTTCTTTCTGTCGGTCTGTTTGATAGTGAATAAAGTTGTAGCTTAGAGGCATATTCTTATCATAAGGAAGTATCTATCTATCTTCTTTTTCTTTCTTTTTTCTTAAGTGGATAATGCATTTTTTACAAACTAAAAGTTGCCTTTGTTAAATTGTATCACTGTTTGTTGTTTGAATGAAATTTACCATGAGTCCATTAAAATTCTTGATGATTGGGAATCTTGCAAACTTTGTTGTTTGGATCTGAGAATTGCTACTTTGTTTACAAATTCTGTTTATTTATTTTGTTTTGGAATTGCTTCTCCAAACAAAATGAGATATATATCTATATATTTATGCGAGCCCCTTATTCTGAATATACGCTTGTGGCTAATAGGACTGACAGTGAAAGAAAACCAAAAGTGGAATTGAAACAAAGTAAGGAAATAGGACAGAATAATTGGTATGCAGCTGTTTATGTTGTAAGTTCAAAGTTTGTGTCACTTACGATGCTATGTGACATCAATTTGCAAATGAAAAAAAAAAACTGGGAAATATCTTGGCTAGGGCTGGTGCTCATACCCTCTGTCCAAAGGTGGATATTCTTTTTAAACTTGGATAAAAACTACGTTAGACATTAACACATAAATAAAAGTATGTAGGAACAGGAGAACCTTGCAAAAGATGGATAATTAGCTAGGAAAATGGTCGGCTGTGTTCGACATCTTGTGATGTTTATCTAGTCCTGCTCATCCATGGCTAACAATGAAAATATTTAGGCTCAGGATTTTACCCATCCTTGAATGAAGTCAGACAATTCCAGATATATTAGGATGCTTGTAGTTAACTTGTGATTAATAACTGAAAAGGGAATGATTTAATTTTCCAAACATATTCTTCCATTATGAAGTTGTCAAAATTTAATCTTACTGTAACATGTGCCTATATTTGTAAGGGCAAAAATAGGCCCCAGAAATGAGGTTAATTTTTAACTTCAAATTTAGGGGAGAAGTTGATAAAGCTTGTACAACAATAGTTAGAGCTAGGATTGAGTCTTTGAAAAACTAGGTTGGGGTCCCAGAGGTGTCATGTATCTTCTGCTAAGAATAACTTGATCCTTCATATTGATTAATATGATAGGGAGCGGCACTTCTGACAGGCAATCTCTGCTCCGATGATTTAAGTGAAGCCATTGTCAATTGTGATTTTTGAAGAGGACCAGATCATGGATTTGCTTGAATGACTGAAGAAGGATTAGTATTTTTCTTTTCATTACTTTGCTTATTGTTCAGAATTTGTTCTTCGTCGCTACAAACTGTTAACAAAATAGTGGAAACGTCCTAATAATTACGTAATTGTCTCTGGAGTCGGCATATCTCTGTTTCTGTACCAAAGATATATAAATTACATCTCTATTGGGATCAGAAGAGAAAGATTTCAACCAATTTGAGTAAACTGCAAAAAAAGGGAATGTATTTATTAAGCAAGAATTGATTTTTTCCCCCCCTTGGGTATATAGCTTAAACAATGTTTTTTTGGTTGTCTTGTAGATGTGGTTGGTTTTAAGACTATACTACAAGTACTTGTGTGGCTATGTAAGACCAGTTAAACCTGAATGTTGGGATTTTGGGGTAATGATCTGTCATGATTTCAGTTTATATCATTTAAATATGAGAAAGTTGAGTCGCTGGTAAACGGCCGCTACAAAGTCTTATAAACTGTCCACAGTTGAATCTGGGATTTGAAGTTCTCTTGCAAGGTGTTTGCAATTATTACTACTACAGAGGCTGATATTTAGATCAACCATCTAATACAATTAAATTTTTGAAGACCACAAATTGAAGAATAGCAGAAGAAAATGTTTATTTTTCAGTAAATAATTTGGTGTTACAAATTCGGGACGTGAATAGAGACCTGAAAACTTTATTCACTCGGAGATGGTACATTGCTAGAGTGGCTTAGTGGAATCTGGGTACAACCTGGCAAAATCTACTCTCCTTCAAGAATCCTAAAAAAGACCAACCATTTAGGAACAAAAGGTCTGGATTTTGGCAGGGGCTATAGGAATGGTGAAGACAACTAAATAAATAGAAAAGGCTGAAAAGAACAAAACTTGACAACTTAAATTTAACTAGAAATGCTTTTTACAAGGAACCATGGGGCAAGATTTGCATTGGTGTTGGTTATTACTTTTGGTACGACGGAGAGGCAGGATTTCTTCAGAAAAGTTTTGCCACTCCAGCCGATGGTAAATTATGTATCGTATCCGTCTCGTCTAATAGTTTGTTGAATGGAAATATAATTGTGAAGTGCAAGTCAGGGAAGATAAATATATGAATCAAGAAACAAAGGGAAAGGGTTGCTTTGTTCAAAGAATATGGAATTAAATTCACAAAATGGTATTTTAAGAGCAAGGAGAGGGACATTGTCTTGGCATTTGCAATATATTTTGTACTCTCCTCGCTCTTGTGCATCTTCTTTCTTTGTATACCAGAAGTTCCAGAATGTTTACATCTTGCGATGCTATCCCTTTGAATTGATAGAAAAAACCTTTCATAGTTTCAAGTAAGGCAAATGAGTGCATTTGGATGTGCTACTGACATATATGTTATAAGTTGGCCTATACTCTGAAAAATAGTTTCAAACAAGTTCCATATATATAAGCCTTCAAGATATTGAAAGAGCCTTTGCAAAAGGTTTTGTAATCATGTTAAGCCTTTTGAAGTATGAGATGATTGATAATTTAGAATGTATAGAAAATGATGTGTGGAAATAGTCTGATTAATTGGACCGATTTAGTTTAACTTAGATGGAGGAAATAGTAAAAGAAAAAACAAATGGTGTGAAATTTTTCAAAGATTTTTTAGGTTGAGCCAGTTTTCAATGTTTCTTACAGGTTACCTTCCCAGAGGCAGTGAACTTTGGAGAAATGAAGGACAGGATTGCCGGATTTGGATGAAGATCAGAAGCAGTATCAAGATGGCTGTCATTTATATTCCTGATCATGCAGTTGAAAGTACCCCTCAGGTAACCTGGCAGAAAATGTCACATTATCTCTAAAAATAGATTCAATCATCGGGCCATTACACTTTGGAACTCCTTACCTTAAAATTTAAAGGCGATGCCTTCTTTAGTTGTCTTTAGGAAATGCTTACATAAGCATTTCATCAACATGTACTAGAACTTTGAGTTGTTTTTGTCTACTACTCAATTAATGCTTGTACTTATCCTAACTGAAAGTGGGGGGGGGGGGCTAACTGAAAGTGGGGGGGGGGAAGGGAGAGGGGTAGTTCTGTGTAATTTTTTGTTCTCTTTTCTAATTGTATAAATTCTGTATCATTTTCAGGGTGTATCAGTATCCGACAAGGCTTATAAGGTTTTTTGGTTCCTTGCTGAAAGCAAAGGAACCTATGTATTCAGGTTGGCGTGTGTGTGTGTGTGTGTGTGACGCTTTAGCTTGTATGCACGATAACTCAACAAGGGAATTACCGATCACTACCATAC